>JASTWQ010000668.1:0-93237 GCA_035220615.1 Leptothorax acervorum | reverse complement strand
TTATGATTTGAGAGGCACATTTATAATCGGAGTTGCAAGTTACTATTATTAGGTACTATTATTATTTTCTCATAAAAACTTTTATTTGCTCAATTTCATTTTAGCTATTGATTGTATTATCAATAAATTTATTTTACAATCTTTAGTATTTTAATAACTTTTTGAATGTGTACTTACTCGTGTTGATTCTGAATTATTGTGTTATGTCCTTTGTTGTTAAATGTTGTTTTAAATTTCCATACTTCGATACATAAGATACTATTGCACCGCATTTATTATACATTTTGCCTTATATCCTGGTAAGTCCGAGTCCGAGTAAATTTTCCGTAGCTCGTCAGATAATGTCCAGTTTTTATCGGCATAAATTCCATCTTTACTTAAGTGTGCTCTTAATATTCTTCTTCTGATACTAGTATAAGTATTACAAGAAAACCGAATTTCTTCTCCACATTTTTTGCACTTTATCAGCAATATCGACAAATCTTCTCTGAATAATTTTCATCTAATATATATAGAAATAATCCAACAACCCGCACAACTTACTGTATTCTATAAGCCGTTTCGGTAATTCCATTATAACCGTTCTTAATTATTATAGAATGTCGGATACTAAATGTAATACAGAAATCGCCTCAGCAAGCGTTTACTAAACTGCTTACAAAGGTCGAAGAGAGGGGTACGGTTTATTTATCGGGATGTATGTAATTACGGATATATTATTTGAATTTGCCTAACTATCAGATCGCATGCAGATTTATCTGTTAATATTCCATCACTAATTTTAAACTTATATTAAAACGCACGCAGCGCTTACATATGATACATTGAATTAGCGAAGTGAGCTGTAGACATATAATAATAACGCTGTTCAAAAAAAGAAAAAAAAAACACCAGAACAAGATTAGTCATTTTCTGTACTTTTCTGGATGCTGAATATATGCTGAATATGATCCCGTTTACCAAATTGCTCTATCACGTCACAACTTTGAGGCAGTTAAAGTTGCAAAAAAGAGCTATTTTTACATATTTTGTTATACAGGGTGAATTTTATTTCGTGAACCAGTCTTTTACCATCAAAGGCGAGATACCGACCGTACTTGTAACTAACTTATCGGCTGTGGTGTACGTTGGGCCGCGCGAACCGAAGTCCCTTTGAATTCAAGCGCCTTAAGAACTATAAATCGCATTACGGGCAATATGTAGTACGCTCGAAGCTACATTTACTTAATAAATTAAAGCGGGAAAATACATATTCTTATAAATAAAATAATTGCATGGCTCTATTTCTCTATAAGAATAAATATTTTACCGCATATTTTTTGCGTATGAAAATAATTGCTTAAAAATTTACCTGATTTGACGCTTTCAGACGCTTTTTGACGTTTTTTTCATTTAATGCCATACATATAATCTCATTTTAAAATTATTGATTGTTGCGTACATACGAGTATATGAGTGTTGATTTGATACTAATTCTTTTTCTGTACACATAAATCGCGGGTTAATCCCAAGTCTCTCAAATATGATTTTGTTACATTCTTTTTAACAGATATATGCTCGCACTGGCATTCATCGGGAAAGCGGCTTCGCTGCTCTTCTTCTTCTTAGCATGGTGGACGTATGTTCCACCAAGCACTAGAGACATCGACCAAAATTCTCGGCAGCAAACGACGGCTACTTTAATGCTAAGTGATACTTCACAAGATGTTGAAATAGTACCAACTACAATAGCGTAATCTTGGATTATTTCGTTTTTTTTTTTTAGGAAGTCATTCTTTTAGAACTGCTATTTTATAGAAACAGTAGAAATAACTGCGGTTTATACACGGATAGACAAATGTTCCAACTTTTTATGCGGTAAAGTCCACAAAACTGAGAACTAGAATGACTTAAGTTATAACGAGAATATCGTCGCAAATACATAAACAGATATCAAGCTAGGATAAATTATGTATATGTCAAGTGTGAACAAGAGTTTTCACGAAAATCCTTTTTGCACGCTAGAAAGTTAAGCTTTTGATAGCCCTATAGCCGAACGTAGCTCGGAAACTATAGGTATATTCGGAAGTCAATCAAGGGATGTTAAAACATGTCCGGACAGTTGTGCCAAAGAGCCTATAACACTCGATTTTCTTTCGAAACCTTTTATATAATGGACAAGTCTCGGTGCGATAAATCTATAAGCACGGACCAAAATATCCAGTTTGCGCAGCTCCAACTTCCGAGCTCTAACACAAATTTTTATAACCCTATTAGATTAGATTCGCTGACTGTCAATTAAAGATTAATCAATTGCATTTCCTATAATGATAAATATCGATAGTATTGTACTTTATATACCCAGAAAATGCGACTTACATAAATTTCGAAGGTGGTTTTATCATGTATCAACTTTGGTGGTTGTCGTATGCTATATTACCGATTTGATATTACACATTTTGCGCCGTTTTTTGCTGTAATTATTTTTATTAAACGGAAAACGCCCACTATGCCTAGAGCGCCTGGAGCACGTATTTATATATGTCATCAATAAAAAAAACTAATGAAATATGTTACACTTTGATCTTTATCTCTTCAAATATGAGATTTCTCACATCTTCCTCAACTATAGAATATATCTCTGAAAGCAAACCTTATAATTCTGTTTCAAAATTCAAAAATATTGTCAAAGTACTTATATTAAAACTGCATATTTTAGAAATATGGTAATTATTATTTAAAAAATCTGAGCTATTTTACAGATCAAATAAATGTTAACCATCAACAACAACAACTGATAAATTAGGAAATGAATTTGACACACGTCGCTCAATACTTCCATGCAGTTGTCGATGTTAACAATATGTGGTCTCTTATGTTAGAAATAAGCTGTTTTATTGGTATGATATTATTATCAGAGAGAAGCCTGAGTGGTCATGGGCGCGATTTAGCTGTTACTTTATTTTGAAATGCCTCTATTGTCCATAAAATATATACATTAAATTACGTAGCCGATGTCTGAATCCCGTAGGTAATGTCCACGATCAGGGATCATCAGATGCATCATAAAGTAGAGGTGAGATTACATTATTGGCAAAGATAATATATTGCGTCAGAGCGAAGAGGTATTCCAACGGAAACGGAAGTTGTCAACATTAAAATAGAAAATTATAAATTATTTTTTTAGAAATATTAAGTGGAACCCTTCAATTTCTTTGTATACTACGCGATGAATAGAATTCACTTGTCTGATAAGGTACGATTTAACTTTATCAGATGATTATTTGACAATAATCGCGAAAAATGAATAAGCAATATTATCTTTTTATAAGGCTGTTCTGCTTTTATTGAATATTATGCAATTAAATGCATTTTGGCTAAACTTGACTTCGCATTTTTTCAGTTTATATATATATATATATATACACCTATTATATTAAATTGGTTATATATTATTTCGAGATTTAATTAAAATTTTATCCGGTAAAAGCAGATTAACTTGTAGAGGCCCTCCACCACCCCCGCCAACGTTAATCGGCGGTCCTCTTTTCTTTGAAAATGTGTGCTTTTTGTATTATTTATTATTTATTCTCGTTATAAAATTTTCAATAAATAACAATATGTATAATTACACAATTTATTTGTTACAATTTATAATTTACAATATATTTTACATCAAAAAGTGGAAAATCTATACCAAACTGTAAAATACATTACAAAGAATTTGCTTACGAAATATGTATACATTTATATTATATAAATACACACATTTGAGTTTTTTTTACTGATGCCAGATTACACGAAGACGTTCGAAATAAATATGATAATATAAAAATTCACTATTTTAGATTAGGTATGTAACTTATAAATATTTCTAAAACGATTAATTTTTTATTATTAATTTTTTATTATTAAAGTCAACAATCAAGTAAAAAGCTCCTATCTTTTAAGGTCTTATATTTATTTTGATCTTTAAAAAATTGCGAGAAGTAAAAAAAATTAAGTTACTACTGTGTTCATGGAAGGAATAATTGATCCAACGATTTGATCAGAGCAAAGTCTTTCCGCCGGGCCGTTAGTTGCCGACGTAGAGAAGAACGATTCTCAAGATGGAAAGTGAGCTTAACATACCCTCTCTCTCTCTCTAATTTGTCAAGCTTTATGAAATCATGAATATGAAGAGAAAAAAAATTAGATAAGCAACCCGTTAAACGTCGAAGGCCTCGCTGCAGGAAGGAATAAATCCCAGATCTTCCGGATTGCTCCCGATAACGGTCATTTCGGCAGCGAGTTAACGACAATCGTTTTCCAAATTATTGTGTCCCGTATATATTTATACTATTGAAATATTCTTCCATTATATTATATAAAATACATTTCTTTCTTATAATTAAAATATATATCTATTACGATATATATTTCTCTTATTAAAAAAATTATATGGATGGAATAATTGTTATCGAGGAGTAGTTACAAACGAGTATATTTAATAACAAAACTCATAAGACATATGCATTCGATAATTAATATTGATATTAGGGTCGGTAGAATCTAGTCCCTGGAAATGGTTTCCTAATGAGAAACCTAAAATATTAAATAATAAAATATAGTCGTTTGTAACTACATTACCTCAAAGATGTATTATGATTGTATCATAGGTTTTATTTTTTTCTTTTTTTCTTTCTATTTTATAAACATAATTAGTTATTTTATCCAACTTTACTGTCTTTTTATCAGCAAGACAGAAGCATGACTGATATTAGCGTTAATGGAAGAATATGTAATGAAAAGAATAAAATTTTCTCTTATAATGTTTTAATTAATTTTGCAAATCGACGTCGCTCACTTGTGCTGAAATCACTGCTTCCAAGGATCCAATATATAAAAAAACCAGAAATTAATTCAGGTGCTGCAACAGGGGTCTTCGATCTTCAACGGGGCACTGAATTAATAATCCTCCACGTTGAAAATTGCTATGACTTCCCGTCGGTATACGAACGTGTATTTCTTAACGTCCACCTGACGCGAGGGACAGCTATAAAGGCCGAGATCGCATTCAAGAACGGGAAAACGCGGTCTTCAACATCGTGAAGTATAATCGAATATTTAATGTGATTAAGGTAAAAGTTATGAATAAAATAAAAAAATATAATTTTCCGTTTCGCGTATTATTCCATTTAATAACGAATTACGATAATTTCAAGTCACGAATTCCGTAATAATTTTGAAAAAAATGTACTCGTAATTTCATAATATTAAATTTCAAGATGTCAAATTTCGCGAGCGAGGAGCTATTATTTGATTGTTGACTCAGCATTCGAACCTTCATGTCTTCACATTTATACATATAAAATTTACAATAATTGGCGATAATCTTTAAATGCGAAATTTTGAACAAAGAATAAAAACCTTTAAATATTCAAAAAAATTATAAAAATAGTAAAAACGCAATGATTAACGCGCTAATTTAGCAAATTTGTATTATCGTACGTCTTCTGTCGATTTTGTGATATATCCGGCATTAGTATCACATAATTTCACTTTCATTACAATCCTTCTTACGAATTTTCATTGCAATAATTATATTATAATTAATATTATATAAAAATATTAAGTAACATTATATAATATTACACAAATATAATATACTCTAGAATTACATACCTTGTAATAAACTAAAAATTTATTACATAATTAGAGTAATATGACAATTGAAATATTATATAATGTTACACTACTTAATATACTTAATTTAAATATAATAAATTTGAATATTAATCACATAATTATTTTATATAACTAATCCTTCCGTGTCCCTACCTACCCGAACTTTTATGTCAATATATTTCCTACCTATTTATGTTCCTATATGCTCCCTCATATTCCTACCTAACCATATGCCTATTTACCTAACGCATCATATTCCTACCCACCCGTATTTATTAGTTTATATTTAAATTTTATTTATTTATTTAGTTTATTTAAGTTTATTAGTGTTAATTAATCGCGACCGCTATTACCCGAAATTATAGGGAAGGGTGTAAATTTAAGATTTAAATTGTAAAATTTTAAAAGTAAGTTTAAGAGATTTTAAGTTAGCGATTAAAAAATTGTGATTAAATTAGTGACGTCACCTTACCGTCTCAGATAACATGATGCACATATTATGTGCAAAATTATGTTACCTGCATGCACGTTGTACATTACATTGGTGGTGTTGAACACCAACCTACCTTGTGTCTTCTTCCATCTTCTGGCCAGTTTCACAACTCACCTTCTCCTGGCCAAATCCACTCTAGCGACATAGCCAGAGACAGGAAGGAGAAATACTCCTTCAATTGCCGGCTGATCATAGCCGGCAGATGAGCGTAATGGTTTTACGCTCTTTCTTACGATGCGCGAAACACGACCGCGTCGCGAAAAGCCATTTGTAATAATAAAATTTAATTAATTAATTATAAAATCACTATAATGACCAAAATCTACTTAATATCTTATGCACTATAATTCAAACACTTGATAACATTCTCAATTAAGAATAAAAATAGGAATATTAATAAATCAGAATCTTTTAATCTTGACAAAAAACTTTCAATCAACCGTATATATCCGAATAAATTCGATTACTTCTCGCGAGTGATAGAAACTTTAAACTTTGATAAGTATGCAGGACTTTAATAACAATGCGAAAAAAATAAGTGAAAATTAAACGCAAACAGAGAAAATCTAAGGCCCATATTTTCGATTTATCGTTTCGAATATCGAATATCACCTCAAAAGGGTGAAATATAAAAAATTAATGACGTGAGATCTGAAAGGGATAATAAATTTTCCGCACAATATTATGCTAATGTGAATATTTCGAGCAAACACAATATAAATTTTGATAACTACATCTCGTTACTATAGTTATATTTCTCAAAATCAAATATTTACATTAACGCGAAATTGAACAACTTGAAAATAATAGCTAGAAAAAATTTTTCTGTTTTACGAGATAACATTTATTCGATCTCACGTCATATCGCTTTAACTGGTATAAAAACCAGTTATCAATATACAATATCTATAGATTAGAAAAGATTAGGCTAAAATTGGCGCGTTATAAGAACAAATAATTTTAATTAATAATCGTGAATACATACAAATGATTTCCTTGAAGATTACATAATTTTAATTGTGATATATGTTTACTGAAAACATCCCTAAGCATATACATATTGCATTCTTGTACCAATTTATATAACATTTAATCCTGGAAGATATTTGGGAAGAGAACAGAGATGGGAGAATAAAATAAAGTATTTGTTACTTATTGTTAGTAACAAATATTGCGAATTTTATTCTATCAATGGAATACTATTAATACATGCATACGTAATTGTATTTACCTATTTATTAGATCTATTCATATTTTGATCATCTCATTTTCGTTTAATTTTATATACATTAATTGTATTTGTTCCATGATAGAATGCATAATAAATCAATATATATGATTTATCCAGGATTAAATGTCAAATCCTAATCTGTTCCAGTCAATATATTGAGGTAACGGATCTATGAAATGTGATATACATAATAATGCATGTATTGGGGTAACTTTACGCAAGCATCTCTGCTATATATTTGACGTAATTGTCATAGATCCGTTACCTCAGCAATAAAAATATACTCATCACTCACCGACCGATGTGCAACAGCGGAGTCGCTACGATGATCCTGTAACAAGCAAATATAAAATCAAAATTATAGCAACGCTTAAAATAATTAATATTTTAAAGAATATCTATTTTGCTCGTTAAATTTTATATTCATACTTTAAGCAAATATTTAAAATAATTGTACAATTTTTAAAAAAATCTCTCTTAAGTACCTATAAGATCTTTTTTAACTTTACGACTAAAAGTTTTTTTGTCCTACTGTTTATTTAAATCGAAATAGAATATTTAAATAAAAAGTAAGGAATATTAAGAAATAAGAGATAATAATCACAATTAAATCAGCAAATAATATATAAAAAGTAAATAACTTACCCTAAAGTTGTTCCGCCGTCGCCTCTGATGCCTTCCAGACCTGCTCCTCCTCTCAGATCATTTGGGCTCCTGGCACACATTCACAATACGTGGGTATTTCAATCGCGCGATACTTTATACGGCACTCCCGAAACGATTGTTAACCATCGCGCAACACTTCGTACGACGTACGACATTCCCGAACGATCGCGCCGCTTAATTTGGCTCTCTCTTCGAGACAAATCTCCACATTCTCTTTTCCTTGTTATTCTATCAAGACCTTAAACATTATTCAAGTAATTTGTTACACGCGTAAAATAATTATACGGTTTTCGAAAGAAATCTTTCTCTTAAGCCTAAATTCTTATAGAATTTGTTCAATAAAAGTTTAATTATCGCTCGTATTTGAGATAAATCAAAATCGCGCGAAGTATCGGTTTCAATAGAAAATCATTGGCACGATGTGCTTAAAAATGCTAATTGTAATAAATTGACAAAACAATCGCGTTTCGTAAAAAGTAATGCGGAGCGACTCGTGGAGACATGTTGCCTGTTCGAGGGTCGTCGCGCGAGTGATAGAGCGGCGAGCCTCGAGTGCCGCGACCTTTGTGTGTACGCACACCCCGCCCTCCGCGCAGCCACGTGGGCCGCGCGTGAGAAAAAAAAAACAAATTTCGAACGCTGTGCGCCAACAAACATATCGTTATCATAAAATATTTAACTAACTTTACGAAATAAATTCATGCTAAATATTTCATCCCTCGCATTTAAAATTCATTCCGGTCTATTTTGTCATGTATTTTGCGCTCTGTTTTATTATGAACTCATTAATATCATCTAAAATAATGATTAATTCTGCTCAATTGAGAGCGATTTAGAAATTTTATAGAAATATTGTTTGCATTTTAATTCGATAAATATATTGTAACTTGATTAATTATATTTATTACATAATAGCAAGGGCTAACTGTTCGACATTGTAGATTGTACAATATATAAAACACCGTCTTTAATAACTTAATCGCTTTACTTAAAAAGCATTATTTAATTCTGTTTTTATTATTGTTGCAAATTTGAATTTCTGTATATTAATAATTGTTAAGAAAGAATACTGTTTTTTATTTCCGGTTTTCCTCATATTATGTTCACATTTATGTCTTATTTATGTTCCGTATAATTTTATAAATTCATTACCTTTAGATTAAGATAGGATATATAATTGAATGCACTTACCGGTATGATGCGCAGTAATACAGAGTTGTACACAACATTGATCTATATCATTGATCTGTAAAATGTAAATATAAATTAATGTTTAAAATAATATTTTAAAATTCGATATTTAAAAAAATAATTATTAAAAAAATTAAAGATTCTATTTATCAAATTTTTTAAAGTTTTTATATAAAAATATTTTGCGTAGAGTTACATAATTTTTTTATTAAATATTTAATTAAAAGGCTAGAAAATTACGAGAGATTAAGAATTTATGAGAAGAATAAAAGTGATGCATGTAATAATTATTTTTTTCTTAATATCAAAATTTGAAATATTATTTTAAACATTAATTTATATTTACATTTTACAGATCAATGATATACATATTCTATAGTTGAGGAAGATGTGAGAAATCTCATATTTGAAGAGATAAAGATCAAAGTGTAACATATTTCATTAGTTTTTTTTATTGATGACATATATAAATACGTGCTCCAGGCGCTCTAGGCATAGTGGGCGTTTTCCGTTTAATAAAAATAATTACAGCAAAAAACGGCGCAAAATGTGTAATATCAAATCGGTAATATAGCATACGACAACCACCAAAGTTGATACATGATAAAACCACCTTCGAAATTTATGTAAGTCGCATTTCTGGGTATATAAAGTACAATACTATCGATATTTATCATTATAGGAAATGCAATTGATTAATCTTTAATTGACAGTCAGCGAATCTAATCTAATAGGGTTATAAAAATTTGTGTTAGAGCTCGGAAGTTGGAGCTGCGCAAACTGGATATTTTGGTCCGTGCTTATAGATTTATCGCACCGAGACTTGTCCATTATATAAAAGGTTTCGAAAGAAAATCGAGTGTTATAGGCTCTTTGGCACAACTGTCCGGACATGTTTTAACATCCCTTGATTGACTTCCGAATATACCTATAGTTTCCGAGCTACGTTCGGCTATAGGGCTATCAAAAGCTTAACTTTCTAGCGTGCAAAAAAGATTTTCGTGAAAACTCTTGTTCACACTTGACATATACATAATTTATCCTAGCTTGATATCTGTTTATGTATTTGCGACGATATTCTCGTTATAACTTAAGTCATTCTAGTTCTCAGTTTTGTGGACTTTACCGCATAAAAAGTTGGAACATTTGTCTATCCGTGTATAAACCGCAGTTATTTCTACTGTTTCTATAAAATAGCAGTTCTAAAAGAATGACTTCCTAAAAAAAAAAACGAAATAATCCAAGATTACGCTATTGTAGTTGGTACTATTTCAACATCTTGTGAAGTATCACTTAGCATTAAAGTAGCCGTCGTTTGCTGCCGAGAATTTTGGTCGATGTCCTCTAGTGCTTGGTGGAACATACGTCCACCATGCTAAGAAGAAGAAGAGCAGCGAAGCCGCTTTCCCGATGAATGCCAGTGCGAGCATATATCTGTTAAAAAGAAGTGTAGAACAAAATCATATTTGAGAGACTTGGGATTAACCCGCGATTTATGTGTACAGAAAAAGAATTAGTATCAAATCAACACTCATATACTCGTATGTACGCAACAATCAATAATTTTAAAATGAGATTATATTGCATTAAATGAAAAAAACGTCAAAAAGCGTCTGAAAGCGTCAAATCAGGTAAATTTTTAAGCAATTATTTTCATACGCAAAAAATATGCGGTAAAATATTTATTCTTATAGAGAAATAGAGCCATGCAATTATTTTATTTATAAGAATATGTATTTTCCCGCTTTAATTTATTAAGTAAATGTAGCTTCGAGCGTACTACATATTGCCCGTAATGCGATTTATAGTTCTTAAGGCGCTTGAATTCAAAGGGACTTCGGTTCGCGCGGCCCAACGTACACCACAGCCGATAAGTTAGTTACAAGTACGGTCGGTATCTCGCCTTTGATGGTAAAAGACTGGTTCACGAAATAAAATTCACCCTGTATACCCAAAATTTTGAGTTATCGATAACACACACTAGTAGTGAACGGATCGAGCTCTAAGTAGGCTTAATCGATAGCTTGGATGTCATTTATGTAAGAAGTGTTTTTATTTCTCCGCTAACGTACCTTACGAGCAAATAAATTATACGACCAACCGTCGTTATAGCATTCAGAGCTCGACACAAAAAATAATAAGCATACGTAGGTAGTGCAAATAAGCTGAAATGTGCGTCCACAAATAAATTGAATCCGATGTCTAGTGATAATGTGTCACGGAAGAGAACCACAAAATCGTGGACATTACCTACGGGATTGATGAACATTGGCTACGTAGTTCAATATCCACATTTTATAGACACAGAGGCGCTTCAAAATAAAGCAAGTAGCAACACCTTCGTCCCCTAACCTTTTATTCTTACTCCAGACTCCAGTGGACTCCAGAGTCCAGTTACTCCTATTCCTATAGACGACGTGCTTCTCTCGACTACTTTACGCGTGTTTGGTTCGGGATATCGCATATCGCCCGTATCTCTGGATATTCATGGCAAGCGTTTTACTGCGAAACACGACGCGCGTAGGATTGACCAGGCATCTGAAGGGTAGCCGGGTGGCCGCGTGGACGAGCAACGAAAGGTGCATCATGACGAGCCGGGCGAGGCTCGAAAAGGTTCTCGTGGAGCTGCAGAGGAATCCCTATTACGACAAGTACGCCGAGAAGATCGCGAGGCTGCAGCAGACTAGCCCGGAGGAGTTTCTGCAACGCGTCGAACAGCAAGAGAAAGCACGCGAGACGCAAGGTATATGATTTTCGCGAGTGGCTATTTCTGACAACACGGATTTTCCTGATTGTCCGAAACTTAATTAATTATATTTTCCGAAAATTAATTATATTTCCTTTCTTTCTGGACAATTATAAACTTGGCGCACTTACCTTCATTTCTTGGCATTACCGTCTAAGAATCGGTAGCAGAAAATATTTAGATATTATGGTTCTTATGATTTATTGATGAAGGATACTATAGCTTTTAAGTAAAGAGAATTATTAGGCCTGTTCTTTTTAGCTGAACTTCTTGCACAGCTCATTTCTTTCCTCTTTTTCTCCAAACATGAAAAAAAAGGAGGAAAGATGAACCGTGCAAGAAGTACAGCTAACAAGAACCCAGGCCTAAAGAACGTTCAAATCGTTATTGTTAAAGAGAAACGTGAGAAAGCTGCGAGTTTCGACCAAACTGAGGCAAAGCCAGCTTTGGAACCTGGTACGCAGGCAAAAGAAGCGCGATTGGATAGCATTATGAAAGTTGACATGATAAAAGATCGGTCGAGAGAGGAGATTATAGAAATATGGAATGAGTATCACAAGCAGAAGGACTGCATCTGCGGTACTATGACGGCCGAGCAGTACGATAAGATGTTTGAGCGCAGCAAGCGGTATTCCACCTTCCTCTTGCCGTTACCAAGAGAGCAGGGCTATGAATTTATTATGTGTCAATTTTACGGCTCGGAGGTGCACATGACTCCGCTTTTATGGTACCAGACGCATAAAGAGAACGCGCCTGAGTGTTTGACCATGATACACTACACTGAATTGAGAGACGATAAGGGCATTGTACTCATGCGTGGAGAATTTGATACAAATTTACTCCAAGTGCAGGAGGCACAATGCCTGGCTAATGAATTGCAGTTATATTATTGCAACGATAACGAGCACAGATTGCAGTTACTTGAAACGTTTACCAGTAGACCTAACGAATTTAAGCATATGGATCTCATAGCTCAGTTAGAAACAATATCCTTAGAGTCGCAAAATGCTAAGACGGAGAAATAAGAATTGTTATAATGTCTATATTGCTCTTTGTTATTTAATGTATTGTAACTATAAATATGTACCGAACTAGTAGAAAATAAATATTTTTAAGATGAAGAACTCATATATCATTTTTTTCATAAATTTATGAAAAACGCTCTTCAACGCATTATTTTTACTTATACTTAACTATGCCTATAACAAATAATATTATAACATGTTAAATAAAATTAAACATGTTAAACCTCTCTTATATGTCTATCTTGTAGCAAGCAACATCAAGTTTTTGTATTATGATGAAAAATATGATATAACATTTTGCTTCACTTTTTTATTGCAAAATTTCTTAATGCTAATAAGTGCTAATTATTCATATAATAATAATTATTAATTTAAATTTCAGTTAAACACGTAATAGCAAAGTATCAGCCCTTGAAATCAGCGATATTTCCATTTTTATTAAAAAATGCACGGTCATCTTGGAGTCTAACAATAAAGAGGCACTATGTAAAAGATTTATCTCAAAATAAGTTTATCACTACGCCGATTTTTTATGTAAATGCTGGTATGTAACTTTCTTCAAGTTAGAAATTCTCATCTGTTAGTCTAAGTCAGCATTACAATAGGAAAAGATGCAAATGTATATTTTATATGTTAGGTCCTCATATTGGACATTTGTACAGCGCAGTTCTGGCCGATGCTGTTGCTCGATACAACAGCATGTTGGGCCATAAAACATTTCTTACCACTGGCACCGACGAGCACGGTAACAAAATTAAAGCCGCCGCAGCCGCAGCTGGTCTACCAAATCTTGAGTACTGTACAAGAATTTCACAGCAATTCAGGGAAATGTGCGATAGGTTTGAAGTGGATTATTCGCGTTTCATTAGAACCACCGAAAAGCAGCACTGTGATGCAGTGTATCACTTTTGGGTTCTTAGAACAAATTTATTTCTGAATACCAATCTCGTGTATATTTAAGATATCTTGTGACTCACATTGGTAAAATTGAACATTTTCAGAAACGGTTAGAAGAAAGAGGGCATATCTATCTGGGAAAGTACTCGGGATGGTATTGTGTATCTGACGAAGCGTTCCTCTCTGATGCAGAGTTGATGGAACAGAAAGATTCGACCGGTAAAGTAATCAAAGTCTCCGCGGAATCCGGGAACAAAGTAGAATGGACGGAGGAAGAAAATTACAAATTCCGACTTAGCGCATTTCAAGATGATCTCAAGTATTGGCTCAAAGATGGTATAAAAAGATGTCGAGTCTTAATCTAATTCATTATCTCCCTTTTTTAACGCAAATTCTAAATTTTGAAAAATTTTATTTGTAGAAAACACAGTTAGACCTGCACTGTATCACAAAACATTATCCCAGTGGGTAGAGGAAGGTGTATGTTTACAAGACTTAAGCATTACTAGAATTAGAAACAAGGTGCCATGGGCTCTACCTTCCCAGTGCGATGAGTCTCATTCGATATATGTATGGATGGATGCCTTAGTAAATTATTTAACAGTTTTAGGATATCCAAATGAATCATACAAAGAATTTTGGCCACCCACTATTCAAGTACGGATCATAATTTTTAGCTAATAATGAATTGAATATTACATAAAAATTTTCAAATTTAAATATGGAATATATCAAAGAAAATTATTGATTCAGATAATTGGAAAAGATATTTTGAAGTTTCACGGTATCTATTGGCCAGCATTCTTAATAGCGGCAGGTCTCGAGCCTCCAAAGACGCTACTGTGTCACGCTCATTGGACTGTTGATCATAAAAAAATGTCGAAATCAAAGGGAAACGTAATTTCGCCGTTTGAAGCTGCAAATGATTATTCAGAAGAGGGATTACGATACTTCGTTCTGAGAGAAGCGGTGCCACAGAACGACGCAAGTAAGATAAATCGTGCATATTTATTTGTTACACATCATTTGCATCACGTCTCTTAAAAATCCATTCACAGATTATAGTTCAACGAAAATTGTTAACGTATTGAATTCCGAGTTGGCGGATACACTGGGCAATCTGGTCAGTCGTTGCGCGGGTAAAGCAGTCAATCCGTCCAAAGAGTTCCCCGATCCGGCGAAATACTGGAATGTGTTGCAGTCTCAGGTAGCTGATGAAACCAGAGAGGCCTTGAAATCCGTGGGCAAAAAAGCGCGCGAGAGTTACGAGGAATACAATTTACATCATGTCGTTGACGCGGTCATGAGCATGCTTCATTGCGCGAATAAAATGGTGGCATATCACGAGCCTTGGCAGCTGAGGAAACGAGTTGATGATACAGATTCGATCGACGAACTTAAAGCTGTGATATCGCTTGCTCTAGAAAGTAGTAGAATAGGTGCTTTAATATTATATCCAATTGTACCGAGATTGAGCGGTAGTTTGCTCGATTTTCTAAATATCCCGAAGGAAAATCGCATGTGGACGGACACCGCGCCTGAATTTTTCAACAACGATAGCATAAAAGAAAGACACATTGAACGTAATAATCTGATATTGTTTAAAAAAATAAAGAATTAATAAAAATGTATATATCTATTATTTGTATATTAATTATGAAATCGACCGATGGATGAAATTTTCTAGTAAAAATTAAATATCCAAATCATGCTAAATACAACGTATCATATATTGCGAGTTACGATAAGAAAACATTCCATTTAGAGTTTGTAGAAGTATAAATGAATGAAATAACAATTGTTAATTTCAGGCAGATTAAATTTTATTAGTATGTACAAGTATCTATACTTATAAGTATCATAGACCCAATAAGCAAACTATTCGAAGTATAACAGATTGGCAGCAGATTTGCTCAGATATCACAACAGATCTGGTATCGTCTTTTGGCGGCAGAGCCTGCCAATATAATCTGACATCAGATTATCGCTAAAAACCAAATAGAATCCATCATTTCGTAAACATTTGAATGGAATACATCCTTTAAATGATTAGGAAATGGCAGATTTTGCTCAGTTTCTGCGGTCAATATGCCGTTATGTTCTGTTAACAGAGTCTGTTACATTTCTGCTGACATTCTATCGACAAAATTTGCAGCAGGTACTTTCAAAATCTGTTCTCGACAGATTTGGCTATCCGGGGATATAAATAAGTGTATGCGATAAGAATACCTTTCTTCGGCGCTTGCTGTTTGTTTTCCATTGCTTCGGTGGGACGTAGGAATCGGACGAAAGAGGAAATCAGTAAAAAGTCACAAGTCAGATACTCTTGTCGAAGTCTTAAGTCTAATATATTTACAGAGAACGGTCATTCGAATATATCAGTAGTATACATCAACATTGCGCAAAGATCCTGCCGGCTAGAGAGTACCACACTATTCCTACAACCGTTTCTACAGTCTGCAACGCGATGCATTCGTATGTGACATTCCCTTTCGTTTCCTCTCGCGCCGGATCGTATAATGCGTTTTGTATCGTAGATATAGATGTACCAAGGAAGCTCGACGGATCCTCGCGAATGCCAAATTGGCTCGCTTCCTTCCACTCGGATATGTGTGATGCAGAATTGAATTGAGATTCGACGGGTGCTCGACGACGATTTCGCGTACATCCACAATATGAGCGCGCCCATGAAACGAGACCCCGCATTTCTGCCGAGTATACCGCCCGTGTGTCTCTCTTCGCGCCCGTCAAATAGAAAAATAATTAAATGGCTATTTACAGGATGGAAAATGAATTCTATAGCTCACGGCACGGCGCGTCGCGCGCACCGCTGCGCTGATCTATTGCTATTAAGTTTTTTCCTTTTATATATATATATATATATTTATATATTTCCCATGATGTTTCGATAGACGTTACTATTCAGAAACATATCGGTATTTTTTTTTAGTAACATCCAGCTTTTAACATCGTAGATCGGCTATCGACATTTGCTCCATTAAAGAGATTGCTTGACGAGATTAGTATCCTAAGCGCTACACTTGGATTTTTTCTATTAATCGACAAAATCCCATTCTATGCCTGTCGTCGTACCGCTTTAAAAAAAAAAAAAAGAATAACAAATGAAGAAAAATGAAAGAGCAAGACAATACTACGATTTCGGTGGATTATGTCTTCGGGATATGTTTCGAAGTGGGTTTCCGGTGATTGTCTTAATTACAATATGATTGATGTCTTCGCGAAATGCCGCGCTTACACGGTCGAGCACCACAGCCTTCGCTCCTTCGCTATAAAAACAAAAAAGAGAAATATTCCTCGATCATATACGAATATGTTTACAACGAAAATATCGCACTTCTAAGAAACTCGCGCGTCACTCGTAATTATCGTCTCGGTTAATCGTAATCGAGTCGTGACGACGACCGCGGAGGCGGATCGAGACACGACGTACCCGAATCGCTCATTTTAATATCCAGCAAACGTTCGCCCCGATTTGCACATGCTCCTGCATTAAACGATATTGCTTCTCTTATAGAATCCGACGTCGAGGAGATACGAGCAGATACGCGCGTTTTCCCGGTCGGTCCAAGGAGAATCCTCGGGCCAGATCAACGACAGCTAACTAGAACATTGATCGATATTACGTGAGGAGAGATTCAATAATATGGCTGAAGAGTATTATTCAACAGTCCTCAGTCATGCTTATCTTACGCGAGCGGCGGTACAGCGAGAGCGCAACAACGTCGTCGCAAACTGCAGCAGCAGTCTCTTCCTTTGAGCAGGCGGGCGGTTTGGCGTTCAATCCTTCGCGGGATGCAAATACTAAACTTTAGCGTACGCGAGAGTAAACTCCGCTTGTTGGTACAAGCGGTGCCGTATGCTGATTTTATGTACACACTGACGCAAGTTCGTACGAAAACAATAACGATAAAGCGATCGTTCCATTAGAAATCGTGCAATCTGTCATGGATTGTATCACGATATGGTTTTTTTCTTTTTTTTTTTCACTCCCTGCGAACTCGAAACAGCAAAACGAAGACTGTAAATCTAAAATGCTGAAAATAAATCAATGTTTCGTAAATCGATGTGTCCCCTGCGACGCGAAAAATCGTCGGAGGATTAACGCGCCACGACGAAGAACGAATTCTCTTCTTGCGTGAGGCATTATGTTTTAATTCGCGCGTTAACGTCGTTTACTCCTCGCCGGACGATGTCGGCATCTCCATGATCCCGCATCGCAAATTCTTTTGACAAGATCGGCGAGCAACGAGGACGACCGCGACGATTACGGAGGTAAGCAGCGAGAGCGAGACCCAGGAAAGAGATCGTTTAAGATGACCCGAGAGGATCGAGAGGGACCGCTCGTTTATATGGCACTGACGATGGTGTCGCGGTGTCGTTGAGCCATGACGCCGACCTGGCAGCTGTCCGCGCTCGATCTCGGACTGATGTTACACTCGACCATGGAGCCATTCCGCTTCTGCACCACCACTGAACGGAACTCACCGCACTCGCTGGTCGACGGCTGGTTGCCCCGCGCGCGTGCCCCCTTCGTGAGGATCCTCTTGAACGCCTCCCGAAACTCAGTGTTGAAGATGCTGTAGATTATCGGGTTGAAGGCCGAGTTACTGTAGCCGAACCACGTGAGAACCTGTCCGGGAGGAAGAAATGACTTTAGCACACCTTTGTAAAAATTTTTGCGCAAGCGAGAACTGTTTTACGTATGGGACATGAAAATTGTTACGTCTCTTTGGAGAGGAGATCTTATAATAGTAATTTCACTAATTTCCAAGATACTTTCATCAAGCAATTTGAATGAAAGAATGTCTCAATCTTTTCTTTAAGAGAGAAAAGAATCGGTTTTAAATTGAAAAAAAGAACGTAGTATAGTGACGTGCAAATCAAGGATTCTTTATGTCGAATCGAATCAAATTGAGTCGAATTTCATTTCCTCTTTCGAATTCGATTGAATGAAATCGAATAGAAATCGTTAAAATATAATTTTTAATTAACAATCTAATTATTATTAGATTATTATTGAATTTTAACACGTAGATAATAAGAGAATATTTTGATATGGAAAAATAATATTAATCCAATTATATACATAGAAATTAAAATAAAATATAATATATAGTTTATATTTTATTATCAATACTCATAGCTTACTATTTTTTTACGTATATTCAAATTTTTACTTATAATTTGATAGGGTCACAGAGCATGTCAAAAATTAGAAATAAACTCTTTGACCGCTACTTAGCCGCTTAGTGAGTGGTTGTAATATTGAATGCACTTATTAACACGACCGTACTGTTTTTCTTATTAATAAGAAATATGATTTTATAAAATTAACAATATATTATATGATTCGTATTCGAATAATTCGCACATCTCTAGAACGTAGTTAAGATATGAAATGAACGCTTTGGGATGCAGTCGCACCTGGAACGCTCGGTGAGATATGCAGGTCTTGCAGTAGGCTGCGACGATGTTGACGCAGAAGAAGGGTACCCAGCATACCAGGAATACGCCCATGATTACGCCGACGGTGATCGCGGCCTTGTGGTCGGAGACGTGGTAAGGGCTGGTTGGCTTCGTCTTCGTCTGCGGCTTCGGTGGCTTGCAGCGACTGCTCTTCGAGCGAAAACTCTTGGCCATGGAGGTGTCCGGCAGCTTCGTCACCGCTCGGATACTCTTCACGTGCTTCTGCGCGTAGCAATAGAGCCTGAAAGAGGAAGCATCCTTCAATGCGTATAGAATGAAATTCTTTATTAGATTTATCAGTCATATCACAGAGAGCACTTTACTGTCGCGGCAGCGAAATAAAAACATATGATTATATTTGTGTATTATAGGTATATCAAAGAAACGAGAGCGATGAAGAGATGACACCTATTGGAAATTCATCAGCATTCGATGCGTTGTTCCGCTAAACAAATTAGCGGTACGTTCAGCATTTTTTTGTGCATTTTTGCAATTTACATTTTATGAATTTTCCAACGAAGATGTTTTTCCGAGCGCATCGTTTTTATCTTCAGGCGCATTCGTGAGTCGCAAGTTACCGCGTAATCATGTTTTATAGAAGGGCATGTACGAGCTGCGTCACTCACGAAGATTACGGCAAATGATTACAGGCAAGAGTGCGGAAGTAAAAAGTTAAATTAATTCGCCTCGGAGTAGTTAGCGGTGGACGCCAGCGGGCGTGATCTTACCTGCAGTAAATACCCAGCATCACGATGCAGGGCACGTAGAAAGATATGCAAGAGGACACCACCGCATAGGTGGGTGTAATGTCTAGGGCACACGTAGGGTGCTCCTGTAAAGGTAAAAGATGAGTAATTAACGGAGAAACGGCGAGGATTGCGCAAACTGCTGCAGTCGCGTGAATGGCGTGACGGGGTAAAACGAGAAATGTCATTTATTTTTAATCCCTGCGGTATTCGAAAGCAACATATTCATCGTATTCTTTTTTACGAAGCTCGATACGAATTTTATTTCCCGTGATTGATACATCGCGGAACGTAGGTACTTATAAATTTTCGTCGGGCAATATTTATAATTGCCGACTTTTTATAATATTGCGTACACTTTAAATATTAAAGTGGATACATGGAATTCATATTTTATCAATTTCTAATGGAAAGGATTACCCGATAATTAAAACTAACAGTTTGCTCAGAAGAGCTAAGAGTGGAAAATCGTTTCATCACGTTTCATGTAGGTATTTAAATTAGACGATATATTGACTTTATTCGATGTATTGAGATATTGATATTAATAAACCGACGCGATTAAATACTGCGGGCAGCTTACCTCCACTTCGTCAAACGTAGGTTGATCATCATTCCTATGAAGATCTAGACTGATCGGTACGAAGGATATGAGTCCTGCTAGAAGCCACACAACGACGATGCCGCCAATGGCAACTCTTCTCGTCACCCAACGGCCGTACCTAAAACAACGTTTGATGATCTCTCGCATCTGATCTAAATCTACATAATTCTCATTTTCAAAATTTATATACATTATAGTTTTTTTAAGATTAATTTGTTTTCGAATACAATTTTGACACATAAAATAATTTCATCCTCTAAAATAGTCTTTTAGTCACAAAGAAATAGATATAATTTTTAATTTATGAACAATATTAAAGAGTGATATTCGACCGTTTTTTATATACATACATATCAAATTAAATTTATAATCATCGAACAACTCATATAAATTTAATTTTAATTTATGAGTTGTTCGATGATCCTTCTTTGAAGCTATTGAACATAATCAGCCTCACCTGAGGGGATCCTTGATGTGTATGTAACGGTCGAGTGATATGGCGCATAGATTCAGGATAGAGGCAGTGCTGCACATAACATCGAAGGCGATCCAGATGTCGCAAAACCACATTCCGAAGATCCAGTAGCCGAGGAGATCGTTGACCCCGGCAAAGGTCATCACCAGCCCACCGACGAAGAGGTCGGCGACGGCCAGGGAGGCCAGGAAGAGGTTGCCGATCCTCCGTAGCCCGCGGTCGGTGTAGATCGCCACGCAGACCAGGACGTTGCCGGCGACGGAGAAGAATATCAGGATCACGAGGAGGAGTCCTGCGGGATATCGCGGAGATCCGTCTAGCGGAGAATCGCCAGGACACGCTACTGTTCAGCCATACAACACGTCACCCCTCGAAGCGCGTGGGCCTTTAAGAAATTATCCGGCGTTGTGCCGTCGGTCGCCGGATGAAATATGATTCGCAGCGCTATTCATCGAATTGATGGCAAATCGAGAAAAGCCGCGTCACGCTGATGCGGCACGAATATCGCTGTGTTATCGGTTATTATCGGATGTTGGATAGATATATCTTTTCTTGAGGAATTATATATCTTTATATTGAGACTTTTACTGCGCGATATAATCATATAATCGATATTATTTATGGAAGGATCTCGGAAGCCCCGACCTTCACCCTAATGAAATTGTTTCTGGCGAGATTGGCGTCGATTACTCAGAGTGGGGAAAATTCGGGGGTGGCCATGTAATCTCCTGCGCGTCTTTTAATACCTGGGCATTACGTGTATTTCTGTAATTAATCTGTCGTGAATGCGAGTGCTGATAGGATGAAATACAGGTGAGGCTGGGTGAACAAAATGAACGAAGAGCCGGTAAATCCGTTCTGGTTCACCCTGTGCTGTGCATATCCCCTTTAAAAGGCTAGATTCAGCAGAGTATATATAATTCGCTTCGCGAACCTTTATTTTATCGATAACGTAAGCACCCTACATAGTAAAGTAATACACGCTAAAACGACGGTCAGGAAAAATCTTGCTATCCCACAAAATTTGGAGAATCTGCATAGGTTGCGACTCTTTAAGCAGAATTTTATCTCATCTCTGATTTTATACAAACGTTTTACTTGAAAAAGAATTAAGTTCACCGAGAAAGTACTTCTAATCATCAATATTTAATAAATTATCAATTAATCGTGACACATCTTTCGCGTATTCTCTTAAATTTTTAAAATGCTTAAAAACAAGATATTTCGACTTTTCGTCTGTTAAATAAAAAGGTCTTTACACAGTCGAATTTTTTTTTATTTCAAGTAAAATATTATATTTACAGCAGTAAGTATCATGGTGCACAAGTGTTACGCGAAGGGCATCGCCGAACGGACTTCGTGGCGAGCATTCGATAGGACATAAATTGCGACACTTACCCTCGGGACTCGCGTCCAATCATAATTTATTCGATTCTATCGGTTATATTAAGCGGCAAGAAAGCGTTCGAGATGTCGAGGGAAAACAACATACGGGGAAGGTAAGGGCAGCGGAAAAGGTGCCGGGAGAGCCTATAGGGAGAGGGAGAGAAAGGCAGAGACTACCACCGGTATGATTGGACGGGGTCGGATCGGAGCTTCCGAGAGTAGGCACTCTCGGGAGGCTGTCTTCGAGGGGCGACTCACGATCGATCAAATGGAAAGTTTAGCGAACCAACTAGGAGCACCGACAGCAGCGAGAAAGCGTCTTCAGGCAGATCTTCTTCCCCGTCTGTCAGGTTACTCTGCGAAAAGACAAAGAGAGGCTGCGTGAGTACCGAGCTTGTCGGAGAGCCAGGAGGATGATTTACGCGAAGCAGGAGAGGATTGAAATTAGCTATGGCCAAAAATTATTGTACGCTTGTGGACACATCTATACGGCGAGACATATGGGAGCAATAAATAAATAAAAAATGAATTTGCAGGTGGAAAGAAGCGCAGGGACAGATGATGAAAAGAAGCGCGAAGACGCTTGAAGACGTCACGAGGATCGATCCTTGAGACGCTTCGACGTCTTTTAGAGTTTTATTATATATATAGAGTATATATCTTCCTCTTTTTCTATAAGATTTTCTTAGTAAAAGCACATGCACGTGCTTGAATATCTCCATGCTGTCGCGTTTCATGGACCTACGATGGAATCGTGGTAAAAAAATGCCCCGGCCGCTTTAACCTGCCGTTTTCCACGGGAGGGTGGCTACTGGCTACAGCTTTTAGTATTCTTCATCGCGGATGCTATTTCCCATCACGGGGGTCTAGCTGTCTTCGCATAAACGCGGACTCTCAGCGTAATAAAGTCGCTTTACTTCCGTTTCTTTTTTTATGACGGTAGACAGAGAGGCGCTACAATTATCCGCGCCGAGCGGATATACAACCGGTGTGTCTCCCTTGTTAATTACGACCTTAAAGTTAATACTTCGTTGTCGAGATTTATCCAACGGCTGCGAGATTACCCGCTCATGTTTCGTTGATGCAGTTCAAGGTGTTATCCTACCCTGATGATGATTCAACGTAAAATGCGACAGCAAACCTTATGACGCCTATTAATTTGAACATTCGCGCGGTAGCAATCGATATTTACGCAGATCTCGTGACTAAATCCATAATATGTGAGTCGAAGATAAATAAATCATCATCGCCTGTTCGCGATATTCAGTAGTGCTTCACATTACGGAGTGCGGCTCGTCCTCTCAATTGTCGGATCAATTGCCCCGCGCGTGTCTCGTTTCTCGCGGGCCGCAATAATCTGTGTAGGTAACACGTCGCATTGAAATCTCACCGCGGCCGCGGAAACTTTCGAAAGTAGAACGATGTTTATCGATTCATTAGATATGCAATGCAGCATGCAGCGCGGCCACTTAATATTCTATACTCACGCGGCTTTATATTATATAAGTTATATATTTAAACCATACGCCTCTTATGTTACGACTCGGGCAACACTTTTCGTTCGAAATTTCGCGTTCGTGGAATAATTATCGCCGATGCAAATTATGCGCCGGTGCTTATGAATTTAAAGCAAGCGCAGCTGCGGTATAAGCGACAACAAGCGCTTTTAAAATTCTCATAGTCTCAAAATTCCAGTTTAAGCCCGGGACGGAATTTCCACTTCGATCCGACGAGTCGCAGTCGCTCGGCGCTCGATCTCTTTCGCTCTAATTTTCCACCTGATCATGCTTGATCAGGCTAATTACTCCAACTTGTCGTGACTTCTCGCAGACGCTGTGTCTCAGATCTGATTCGCGCTAATTGTAAGATTTCCTATTACTTAATATCAAGTTAGTACGTTCAATCGATTGCGAGTAACAGAGTTTTATTTCTAATCTGTTCTAATATGAACATTGAAGATAAATTGGATGCAATTACGCAATAAGGAACCACGCCTTTTTGGGGTTTTTTGTCCTGTATTGCAAAGTGATCAGGAGATTTTCGAACAACGCATATAACAGATGGAACTGTATTCGAAGAGGATTATAGTTCGGTCATTATGCTTGAGATAACGTTGGCGTAGAATTTTATTTCAAAAGTTTCGCGAAATTTGTTCTAGCGGAAAAGTAAGGTTTTGGAGTTGGTTCCGCATTGCAGAACTGCGAACCAATTGTTTCTAATGTCCTCGCAGAAAGATTGAAAGACTCGGCGTGCAAAGCGCACACCGTAAAACTAATATTAAAAATTTTTATTTGGTCGAGTTGCTGTTCGTGTATAGGTATATGTATATCTCGATCGGGTTATTATTGGATCAACAGTGGTTACAAAATTAAAATGTTTCGTAACATGAAAACGCTTTATAGTACCTACTGCAATCAAGCGTACAAGAAAAAAAAATAAAAACTTGTGTAAGAGATAATGCAGAATGGTCCGCTCAATACGAGCCCTTTAAATGCACTCCAAACACATTTATGTAATTATGTTTTCAAAAAATAAATGTTATATGAGATTGGATGATGTCATGAGCGAGGTCATGAGGGTACAAACTTTTGCCTGTGTTTCATATCTGCTATATCGTATAAATGCATATACGATTATATCATCTTTTGAAAAGAATTATAATATTTCAAGAAAAATATTAAACAAATTGATATTAAATCTAATATCTGCATATTCTTCAAACACTCTATTCTGTATATGGAAAAGTACAAATCATTTCTATGAAGATTTTCAACATTATAGAAACATATATAAATATAATCTAATTAGATATACAATTATAATATAATTACGCAATTAAATATACATTATAATTATATATAAGATATAATATATAATTAGGTATATATTATATTTTATATATGTAATGTATATAAACATATGTCCAATTTCTTCTTTCAACTGATGCATCAATGCAAACAGATCACGTACACTTGATATAGTACGGTCAGCTTAGTGAGATATATATCCCGACGCATTGAGAGTTGTAGCGAGAGCGCTTCCTCCATCTACGTACGTACAATACCTCTTCGACGTAATGTATGGTAGAGCGTGAATGGACTCGTAAGACAAAACACATTAGCGTTACAAATAAGCGCTTTAGAAAATATATATATAGTCATTAGATTTAGAAGTGATTGATCCCCGACGGTCGGACCACTATTGCATAACTTATCGTGCAACTTAAATGCAACGCGCGCATAAGTTACGGTTACGATTGTCTTTCTCACGATCGCGTTTTCTCGGTGTAAAACGCTTTTAGATTTTTCACGTGAGACCAGGAAACGATGCATATTTGCAGAAACACGCCGATAACTTTCTTCCGATTAACATATATATTGTCGGATCTCGCGTTTTCTCACCGTGTGAATGGGACCCGCCGTCTCCGAAAGTCCGTGTCGACAGATAAAGATAACATATGTCTCGATCTTTCTTTTATTTCCTTTCTCTCGCGAGCCTCGTTCGGGAAGACCGGTTTAGGTCAACGATCGATTCGTTCTGGGAACGATGATTTGTGCCTGTGTCTGACGGTCGATGGTTTGCTATGCGTTAGCCCGAGGAGAAGACACAGAAAAACATGTGGGATACTTGCGCTCTCTTCGAGATATTTCGCGGACGGCTATTAATTCACGTTTGCGGATATACATCATTCGCGGTGAAAGCGTTTTGCGCAATCAATCATTTGGCCATCAAAATGGAGAAAGAAACTCACAAATTTAAACATATATCAAGCGATTAGCGCTCTGATTCTTTTTACCGCTTTCTCATCGGCCGTGAAATCTGCTCATTTCTATAAACTATTAATTGCTTTAAAAAATAAAAGACTAATTTTTCCATTAATTACAAACAAATTCCCGTTTTATTTCATTCATGAGATTATTCTCTTAAGCAGCAAACTGTCGGGCGTTCTAGAATCAAACTCTCCTATTGGCGTTAAAAAAATGTGACATTTAAAATCATTAATTTCCGTATTTAATTTAGTAGTTAAAGCGCACGCGGCTCGTAACTTGTGCGGCGCTAGATTGCGCACATTTCAGATATTAGCACCCCGTGATATACGAGCTTAGCACAGTTGCGAACTGCGTGCAGCAGTTCGCGAATAAATCCGTTGCAGGCGCGTGAGCAAAGATAGCGAATGCGGGACGGTTGCGCCGTCGCGTCGCACCGGCTGCAGTTTAAAGCCCGAATGAGAAAAGTTAGCGTGTGGTCCACATGCGCGCGATGAAGATAATAGGAGAGGGAAAATGATCGTAACGACCATTTAATGAACGGCGAAAACAGGAAAAGGGAAACGTATCGAACGCGCGGAAAAAAAGAGAGAAAAAAAGAATTGGAAACGTTCCCCGGCGATCTCGTTAGTTTTATGCGAAATTACTTTTTCGCCTTCAAACGTTGCCGTTATAGACTATCGATTCGTCGTACGAGTTATGTTACAAATGTTTCTCTCATGCACGCCCACATCCTTCTCTCTTTCATCTCTCTTCCCCTAGCGCGTTTCCCGAATATAAATCAGCCGACAGTAGTAGGACGACGAAACGTCGGTTAAGTCTCAATTTTCACCAACTCGCTTTCTTCTCATTAGGCATAAGCCTACTTAAAACGCGTGTCAAATCGTACGACGGATCGACGGATTCTCTACTATCATCTTCATCGTGCTTGTGATTTATGGACGCTCCGTGTTCGTTAAATTCTATGATCATAAAACAAGTACAGCTTGTATTTGTTTTATCTTTCTTTTTGCATATTTATTCATAGAATTTTTACTCAAATATAATTAGACATTCAAATTATCATTTTATAGTCAGGAATTATCTATTGATCTCTAATATCTAACACGAGAGATATTCGTGCGTTTCTCCCTCGCAATTCTTTCGCTTCTGCTGCTGTAATCCAAAATAACGTACTTATGTGGAGTTTTTCAGAGCTTTCAACTGTGAGATTCTTTTAGAATTTAAATACATTCTATATTCATTGTTTTATTAATAAAAGGTGATTATAGAGTCCTTGCGCAGCTTTAAACTTTCGTAACTTCCGTTTTATAAGTAATAAAATTAATCTGTAAGTAGAATAAATGGATAAATTTATTTCAGTTTTACATAGTTACATTTATTTTTGAAATTGTTATATATATACTTATAACAGATGGAAAACAAACTCAAACATGTATGCAATGTATATTCGATTTCATCTGTTCTCTGTCTGCTTTCCATTACAATTCAAACGTTACGTGACTTCGTGAGAACATACGAAATTCTTTTGTATGCTCTTGAGATGGTACGTATTTTATCGCGCGCGACGCGGCGGAAAATCCTCCGATGCATCATCGATTTGCCGGATATATCGCATCGCATGCATATGCATGGTAAAATATTTTATTGCGTCGTCCACGGAATATCGATGCCGCGCTGATAACAAATGATTGCTCGATCAGCACATGCGTCGCATTCACCGGGTCCTCTCTGCAATCATCGCGTCGCAAAGCGTACAGATGAGCGGTACATGACAATATGCAGGGATTATTTTAACAATTCACGACGGCATTGCGTCGAAAAAGGCGACAATATTAGAGACACCGAAATTGCATCTTTCCGTCAGCAGAATATTTACGCATCACAAATGCATTTTAATATACGTCCGATTTCCCTGTAGTTGGTTTTTATGATTTTATGAAGCCTCCGGATTCGTAAAGTTAGTCAATATTACTCAATGTCATGGAAGCAACGAGTTAAATCTGTCAAAAAGTTGCCTCTTCTGAACGTAATAAATCAATGTAAAACTTTTTCTCAAATATTTATTTTAGGTGCCTATTCCACGCGCATAGGTTTAATGATGAAATCTTATAAGAAACTTACCCTTAAGACTTTCCTAAAGAAATTTCCTTAGAGCTAACTCAGTTAACGGTAGGAAGAAACTAGGTGTGTTTATGAAAAATGACACTCAAATTCTCCCTCCCGCATTTTTAAGAATATATCCCCCTGAATCAGATGACAGCCGCGCATCGATATAATCATCGTCGAAATTAGTTGCGGTTTATCGTTTCGGCAGATCAAAGGAAACGGTGCGACATGAGTGTGACGTATTGTAACAAGTATGATTGCCGTGTAGTCAATCAATACGCTTATTCCGACGATTGAGAGACGGCCGTGCCATGTGATCGTATGCGCGAATGTTGATATGCACGATTATGGTTGTCGGCTTATCACTCGACGATTGCTCTGTTAATTTAGGCTTTAACAGTAATAGCATTGTCTGCCAATGATTGCCGGCGTCTTCGGCACGGCAAAGTAACATTACACATATGCCGCGCGAGACATTATAGCAGTATTATAGCTACGTTTATACATCGGCTTATCAGTTAATTATCGGTTTACATCGGTTATACCTTCATCGACTGATATAGATATATCATATCTATATATATGTACCTATTTATAGAGATATATTACATCTACACATATATATCTATAATATAGACATATTATATCTATATTATATCTATAATATAAGATGTACATCCATTTCTCTGAATTCTTTGAATATAACTTTTTTATGATCCTAACACTATCAAGAGTTGATAATGTTCGTATAAATAAATTAGCGTAACTGATGTACTTCGTGAATCAACAATGCAATATAAAATACGATACGAGATACAGCTTATAATCGAATTTCGCGGATTTTATTTAATTTATAAATATACAATCCAAATGTATCCTATCGTTCGAACGTATATATACGCAACACGCTTACGCGAGCCGCTGAATATTTTAACGAAACAATACGTTTCAACGTCGACTCCTATCAACTCCAACGTGTACACGGTGGAAGATTAAACCGGTAGCTCTCCAGTCATCGTTTGTATCTGTCGCATTATACTAACAATAAGATTATTTCAAGATTAAATCCAGAAATGTCTATTGTCGGACTTCTTCGAGAGTGAAGAATCATATGAGTGATTCTCCATTATATCAAAATGTCTTTTATTTGATACTGAACATTCGATTATAAGATACTTTTTTCCTTAAAGGAAGACTATATATATATATATAGGATACTCATAAATATCAATTTCGATGTTACTGTTCTTCTCTGGCGTGATTGTGGGTCTCTCTTACCGCGTCTTCCTTTTTTCCGACTTCGGGGACGCGTATAATGCGCTCTTCTCCCAGCACGATCCAAAATAAAAGATCAATTTCCTTCCGGATACATAAATTCCTACAAAGAAATACGAGGAGTATTCTCCTCGAGCTGCGCGACCCTTTTAGATAGACAAAAGATCTGAGAAAAAATTCAGCGTGGAGAAAAGGCATCCGGAGCATTTGGTTTTTGTGCGATGTGATGGGAGAACTTACGATATTTCTGATAATAATGGCGGCACTTTATAAACTCTGTTCCTTATAGATTAGCGCGCGTCAATATCAAAATTATATACAACATATATATCTATCTCTCATGTTAATTTGGAGATTTACATAGTAAACGCGCGCTAATCTATAAGGAACTCTGTTCCTTATAGATTAGCGCGCGTCAATATCAAAATTATATACAACATATATATCTATCTCTCATGTTAATTTGGAGATTTACATAGTTACGGAATATCTTAATTTATTCTTAATATACATAAAAGGAAAACACGATAAAAATATATTATAAATAAAAAGTATTGCAGACACGAAAAAAAGACAACCATTTCTTATTAGAATAAAACAAAAAATCCATAGATAGCATGTTAAATCTAGGCCACTATACTTTCTATCATTATCTCTTCTCTCGGCGTTTTAAAATCTAATTTTATATAAAGAGACACCTTAAACCTCGTTTTCAGCTCATTAAATCCACAAATCCAGACAAACGATACGAATCCTCGACGACATGACGGCTGAATAAACTTTCGTTGAAAATGGAACTTCTTTATTCCGCTGTAATTTAATCGCGTAGAGATTGCCGCCGCCAAACGCGACGGTATAGGTACGTTGAATAAGGCAAAATCAGAAATGCATAATCTCGTTTCGGCCGAGGTAGTTTTAAGTGTGCTGGCGCCGAGGCGAGTTCTTTGGCCGGCATCTTAGCAGCGGGAACTCGCGAAGTCATTAATTTCACGTCGGGGAACAAATTACGCGAGAGTCATGAGACGAAAGTCGGGAACTCCGACGCGCCGCGGTGCGACGATTAATCCTTCAAAATAACAGAAACGCGCGAATCGTCGCGCGTGCTGCTTTGTGAGACTCGGATTTGAATTCACGATTTCCGCTCTCACCGGGCTGAATCAGAATTTTCGCCTTACTTGCCACCATCCCGGGTAATACCCATTACTGCGGAAAGCTTTGTAAAACTGAAAGTCTCATCCAAAATTTACTTGAAAAGATTTGAACCAGCTCTTTAAAGCTGTGGCTCTTTAATAATTTAAGAAGGCATAGCTATAACTTTTACTTATTTAACTGTCGCCGTCATGGTAGGTGCTAATGCCACGGTAAATATTATTAAAAAAAGATCATATTAACCCTCGGAAGGCGGATGCTGAGACAGCCGCGTGCAAGGCGGACGTCGGGTCACTTCTGACTCCAGTACAGTTTTTCTTGTATATGTTGCAAAACAAATTTTTACATAAGAATGTTATTTACTTTATTTGCTTTTTTATTATTTCTTTTCAAAAATTGTAATAATACGTAATAATTTAAGGGAAAGAAAAGTACATTTGTAAATTATAAATAAAAAATACTTATTCTTTTAATTCTGTACAATTCGTACATAAAGTGCTTTTCTCTATAATGCGGCTCAATTAAAAAAAATTTATTAATGCGGCTCACTTCTTGATTGAGCCGCACAGTCTAAACAAAACAGAGTCAAGACATGGGTCACAAGTGACTCGGCGTCCGCCTCCTGAGGGTTAAACAATAGTTATAGGTGTATTAGCTTTTCACAAAGATTAATTAAGAATAAGAAGCAATAACACTTTCTGTAATTATTTTCCAAATTTAACTTTTATGTATACCTATATTTGGATATATTGTATATATTTATACCTAAAACTATAATTCAACAATTGCGAACGAAAAAACAGAAGACCTGTTACGGATACAAAAGATCTATTGATCTTGTAGCTTTGTCTCAGAAAAGAGAGTTCCTTGTTTCTTCTGGAATCTAACAATAAGAAAGTCTCGCACGATCGATACCTTTTATTGTCGCAATATCGGTGACCGTTCCTAGTTCAAGGGCGGAAATTGAGCAGCTTGGACCAATAAAGAGCAAAGGGTTCGCCCGTAAATTGCTCAAACCCGAAGAAATGCGTAAAATACTGCGACTAGCGTGTTATCGGGTGTTCGAGATTTACGACACATCTCCCGCTTCGTCCCCCGGGGCTGATCGGCGCTTACTGCGGAAACTCGCAATAGCGGACTCACGGTCGCAGCTGTCGATAGTATATACACCTAGCGAGAAGTGTGCGGTTAAAACGTCGCCTCTCCTTCTCGGCATTTGTCACCAGCGGCAGTTTATTTCATTGTCACACATCGTGTTCAGCAAACTGTCTCGACAGAACTTCAGTATGCAGCGTGTACCGGCCGGAATCGTGGTCATTACTGTCACAAGGAATTATACGATGAATTTTCAGGGTCGTCTTCTTTCGAACATACTCTTTTAGTTCATTTGCTCACAAATTTGGATTCTCTCTTTTAAGATTTTACGATCCGTGTGTATCGTAATAAACCTCGGTATCGCGTAAAAGGAGATATCGTTTATTCAAATTAAGCGGATTCTGATTTAATAATCCAAACGCTTCTGCTAATCCGAGTACGGCTTACGTCAACTTGAATTATCGGGGGGTGCAAAAGTGATACCATCAAGGATCGTCGTCACAGAGCATTTTCCGCGGGGTGCCTCGTCATGCCGTTACAATAACGTAACGCGGCCGGAATCCAAAAGGATTCGTCGGACCTGACGCTTTGTCGAGGAGCAACCATATTGCTAAGCTCGGCGATAACATCGGCACGAGGCCCAGCTTTATCGTGCTGTGCCGCTCGTGCCCCCCGCGCCGGCCGGGGCACGATGTCCCGTAATCTGCGGCACGAGGCACGATCTGCTGCCTGCTATAATTACTTTCCAGCGAATATTCGGATATAACGGATAACGGATTGAGGGGGTGCGCTACCCCCAAAACGGGACGCTCTTAAGAGTCCCGGTTAATTGTCGGGGATAGAGAGAAACTCCGGGAGAAAACGAGAGCTTCATTTTAACGGCAGAATGAAATTATTCTCGCAAGCCGTCTTGAATGATGCCGCGATATTTATCTACATCGCTCTTCCGTTCCCTGCGGCCGCCGCGGGGAATTAAAGGGATTTAAAGCGTAATTTATATAAGGTAACTTTACGGCACACTTTACATAATGCATATTGCACCGCGAAATTGTTTTCCGCTAGGTTACGAGGCTCTACATTTTTCACGAGATCGGATTAATCCCACCTGTCCCAGGTGGGTGACGGCGAGTTTTGGAACGGTTTTAAGCACTCTCGTCGTAATGTAATATTTAGGTCCTAATTTGGCCCTAAGTGCTGCCGTCGAGTTTTATTTCGAGCTTTATTTATCCAATATGAATTTATAATTCTTAAAGCCCGTTAAAATTCTCGCTTTTTGCTCATTACTTCTTATGTTAGAAGCAGTGTATACCCACATACACAGACACACACACAAGCTGAAGTTAGATACTCCGCGCGTATTGAATAATATGTTTTACACGAATTATTTAATATTCATTAGTGATAAAATCGACAGATGGCACAGATTTATACATATAAACTTCTTTGCTAAAAATCTTTTGCCTGTTAATATACATATATTTAATATACATACATATACGAGTTTTGATTAAAAAAATACGTGCAATATTTCCTTTTCTTTGGCTAAAGTTGCCTGATTAAAGTTGAATTTATTTTGTTAGTTGGTACACCTTTTCTTGGTATATATTTACATTTTCAGCCGCATTTTTTATTTTTAGTTTGCATTTGACAGTCCATTACGTAAGCAGTATTTTTGTGCTCAGCAACTTTTTACCATTTTTACTATGTCGGAAAAGAACGATGCGCAAATTTGCATCAAATTTTGTGTCAAAAATAAAATAAAGTGACCTAACGTGGTAAGAACAAAAGCTCAGTCGTCTCAATGGAAGCTGCCAAGTGAGCCAAAACCGAAAAAAGCACAAGTTAGATCAAAATGTTAAGGTGCTTCTCACTGTTTTTCGTTTTTTCGATTATTGTGATATTGTGTTTCATGAATTCTTGTCACAATGTACTATATATGGTCGACAAAGAGTACTATTTGCGGTGTCATGCATCGTTTGCGTGAAACAATTCCGAAAAACCGGCCAGATTTGTGGAGAGACAAGTGGAAATTGCACCATGACGATGCACCAGCGCACGCTTCATTGGTTGTCCAAGAGTTTTTTTTTTGCAAAAAATAACACCGTAATAATCCCGCAGCCACCGTATTCGTCAGATTTGACCCCATGGTTTTTTCTCTTTCCAAGAATGAAAAAACCATGAAAGGACAACGTTTTACGACCACTGAAGACATAAAGCAAGAATCGCTGAGCAAACTTAAGGTCATAAAAAAATTGCTTAAATCCAAAAATGTTTCAAATATTGGAAAAAGCGTTGACATAAAAGTGTATAGGTATTATATCCAATGGAGATTACTTTGGAAGTGACAATATTAATATCGATAAATAAAAATATACTTTTAAAAAAATAAATAAAAATTGCAAGGATTATTTTTTTATCAAACCTCGTATACATAATAATAATTGGATGTCCAATTATTATTATTAGAACTCTAATTATATACATATATACACATATGTTTAATAATTAATTAGATAAATATTTAATATATTAAAATATGTATTATATACCAATATTTGTATCATATACATATATCATATAGAAATTTATGATATAGGATTTCTATATGATTGGCTATAAATTGCTATTCTGGTAAAATTGTTATTTCTACTGATAAGACTGTTTCCATATATCGAAATATTCACAACCCCCCTTAGTTGAGGATCTCAGGAGATATATTCTCTATGATAATTACTTCCGTATTCCGTAAATGTAGGTATCAAAAGCCGAGTTTTGTAAGTAAAGTATATTCCACTGTCGTTGTCTCGAGGATTTGCTCGTTTATCTGCGGCTTAATAGTGGCTTTTTCCCTTTGCTTATCTCTTTGCCTCCTTTATGGCTGCGTTTTTCATCCTGTGCACAAATAGGTACAAACGAGTGCTAGAGCGAGTTCATTTCCGGTTTCGACAAGTACTTCTGCACGAGTCTGCGTTGCTTTTTGTTCACTGCGATTCGCGCGAGAGATAATTTCCAGAAAATCGTACGGTGACCTCAGGGTAAACGATGATTTTCCGTTAATTGGATTCGGTGCGTATGTTATTTACGATGTTGCAAATGCGCGGAATAATATTACTGGTAAAATCGCACAAAGGTGCGTTTTCTATGTGTATTCCTTTGCGGGATTCCGTTGTAACGTAAAATTGTTTCCACACGCGAAATTCTATTGACAGCGTTGTGAAAAAGCTAATGTAAAAATATATTACACGGATTATGTATTCTAAAAATAACAATCTATCTCAAAAATTGTAATTTTTTCTTAAAGAAAAAGTAAAATACAAATATAAATAATATATTATCATGAATTATTGCAATCATTTTCGCGTAAGATTTTTTCGTAAGATTTTTAAAACATAGAAAACATATATTTCAAAATATCGTCAATAAACAAACAATACCGCCTATGTGACAATTAGTAAAATTATCAGGAGAGACAAAAAACTATGCCAAAAGTGAAATATACAATAACTATCTATATAATTTCTTGAATGAATATTGAAACTCATCTGTAAACAGTACCTATGTATTCATGAAACTTGTTGGCTCAAATTCTATAGAATGATGATATACGGAACAATCAAAACCAAAAAGTGCATTTGCAGAAAAATATCACATAGGCGGTATTGTTTATTCACGGACGATATGCTAATATAATAAAATTGTTTTCCATAAATACGTTTTTTTTTTTACTAAAAAATATAGTATAATTATGTGCGTATAAAACTTTCGAAAGGATTCAGAATTAATTTCTTTACAAAATTAATTTGTATTTAATGAGTAAATAGACATGTTTGATATATGTTCGTTCGCGAAAGAAATAAAAAGCTAACTTTACGCTTTTTGGAAGCGGTTCCTTCAAGAATGCATTCGTCACCGTCGTTGGCATACCTGCACGTTTATTCCGAGTGTGGGTGTATCGTGTTAACCACGTTGGAGTTACATCTCGATCTTCTTGCGACGTTAGTTTTTCACATTGCAATTCCGTTTACATGGCTGAAGCGGTACTCGGCATGATGATGTAGTGAAAAATGAAGCTACTGAAGAACCGTTGAGCATCAAACGGAGGATTTCTCTAGCGATGAGTGGGAAAATAAACGTATTCTCAAGTGGTGAAGCTACGCCTCAAAGTAAGCCATTTAATTTCTCACGACTTATTTTGGATACGTAAATTCTCAGACGACCTGACTTACCTTTGATATTCGTTTGTACCGAAAGCGAAACCGCAATTTTACGATTTCTATTTTAAATTTCTTATAAGATTTATTTCAATTTAATCTTGTTAATTAAAACTGAAATTAGTGTCAATTAAAATTAATTTTTAGATTTTGCAATAAAATTATCAGATGTCATATTGTTCTAAAACCAATCAAATTTTCTTCATAATTTCAACACGATATCGGTTAAACATTGTATTTTACCTAAATATATTTTGTACGGAAAAGAATCAATTCTGCAGAATTCATGGGATTTATTATTGGAAGACCAAGATTGTGGATTCTGGGGATATTTTTGTACGCTGCTTATGTTATTTCATGCGTATTAATTCAGAACTCGCTGGATTGTCAGTAGTTGTCGTCTATTAACAATGGCACTTGTTGGCCTCGATGCTGGTCCGGAATCGATTTCCGGGAGTTCTTGTCGACGAATTCACGCATCACGTCGACAAGCCACTCACTGATACCTCTCATCATCGCGAACTGATTCCACGGAGTTAATAGGCAGGATCATTTTACGCCCGAAGAAGGAAATTCAATCAACGCTCCTCAAGTCTGACGTTAAATCTGACGAAGGAGCGGCAATAAACATTCTCCAATTTCTCCTCAACGGTACCTCACGTTATCCTTTATCATTATAGTAGTGATTATCTTTCATATTGAAAAATCAATATACAATTTTACGCTTCATTTTGCTTTGTTAAAGTAAGGTTCTCGCGCGATATCGCGTGGCATTATCGGATATTATTTTAAACCGCGACTCTTTTAATGCCGCGCGATTTATTATCACCTGCGGCGCGACGCAATAATCGAAATCCGATTTTATTACCACTTGCTTATCGCGCGCGGGAGGAGAGGGCGAGGTGGGGCAACAGATCAGGGATGCGGGAGATTTTCGCGGCTTTAAACGGCGAAATTGAGAAATTTCCGTTATGCTCGTCACGAATAAGCGGAGCGATCATTGTGTCGCGGTGGCGTGGGTGCGAATATATACGACCGCATAATTCAAACATCTCATTACACGCGCTCGCCCATGTATTATGCCGATACGCGAATTGATTTTCAATATCTAGCGTGCGAAGCCGCGGCTAAGCCAGACCCGCCTTCGCAGTTCGCGCACACGCGCGCCGGAATTATGAATCTTAATATATCGGCTGCCATCGCATGTGTATCATATCCTATTTCTATATATTTTCTATACTGTGCAGAGTGTGCGCTATCATACTCCCCGAAATAGAAGTTTGCATAGAAACGACCGTTCTCGTTTTAAGAGGATCGCCGTGATTCCTGAGGAAGTTAGCATAATCGAAACCGTATTTCTTTGCACATTATTGAATTCCATGAAGATTATTCTACCCCTCGAACGCAATAACAGCTGTTTTGGAGAAAATTATCTCTATATTAATCCTCAGGAGATTTTTAATAAAGTGCCTGTCGAAATTATCTCTTGTCGAAGGGCGCGGGTTATTATGAAAATATTATATTATTTTACGAGAACCGTGTGTGCAGTCGCGTATAATTGTAACAGAATCGAATACTTATCGTTGGAATGTCCAAACAAAACGCAATTATCTGCGGACGATTTCAATCATTCTCTGTGGTTATCCGTGGCATGGCAGGAATTGCTTTCTTCATATAAACGTGTGTATAAACGTACATTCTCGCCGTTTTCAGAAAAGCACGACCGCGGAAGACAATAAATAGTCAGGAAAGAAACACTGCAGTGTCACATTTAGCCGGTGAAATAACGCAACGAGCTGTTGACTATATCTGAACTCGTTCAAATAACTGAACGAGTGTAATCCCACGGATAAATTGGACGTTAAAAGAAATTGTTGCGAAGGAAGTAACGGAGGGCGCTTGTTACGTATGCCATAAATAACGAAGAATGTCGGAAACAAGAATTTTATGTGACACGTTTTCTCCCTCTTTCGGTCGAGAGCGCCTCGAAAAGGGATCGTATCGAAAATCCATCGGTAAATCGTCTTGGGATTTCCTGTAAATCCCTGCGCGCCTTACTATTCTCCTCGAGAGCCGATGATTAATTGTCCAATTTATAATAAATAAGACATCGAGATTGCGATCTCTTCCAGTAACGTATATTTACTTTATATCGTAGATGATTGCGAACAGCAGCTAAACCGCGGTACTTTCGAGGAGGAAAAAGTAGAGAGATCGAAGTCGGTTGAATGATGCTATTTGGGGCTCTTGCCCATCAAACGTGTAATCCTTTGAAAGTCCCTTTTCGTTCTTTTTCGACGGCGCGGCACAACTGGACCGGTTGTTATTGAAAGTTCATATCAATCAATAACCTCGTTGGGAGAGCGATACAAGAGCGGAAAAGCGTGGGCGCTCATAAATCCACCTTCTCATTTTAATCAGCTATTTTTTCAATATTTCGAAAATCATACGTGGACGGAATGTGTCAATAATATCAATTCGCCAACCAGAGCAGTAATACAAAACAAAAGCATTTCCATAAAACGTAACACTATATTTTTGTGAAAAGCTTTTTAAAGACATATACATAATGTATATATCGATTTTATATTTTTATAAATCATAGGAGCGTAATATGTTTGCAAATATATTTTAAATATGGATCTCTGCAAATATATATTTTAAATATATGGATCTCTATTCATTAAATTTTGTGCGATTGACACGTACTCCGCTTTTGCGGGTAGTGAGAGGGTATTGTGTTCCTTTTTTACAACGTTTAAATGCAAAACGATGTAATTCATTATGCGGGCAAGTACAAAATGATCACGCCATTAGCGAGTAAAAAAGAGGATAGGAGGAGGTGGAGGAGAAAAAGCTGTCGTACCCGTGAATCTAAAAACTTAATTGTAGCGCGCCATTAAGCGAGGTAGCAGATTTCGTGGGATAAGTGGAAAATGTCGACGTCTGGTCAGACGGTGGGAACGAAATTGTCTATGCAATGAAAGATCGCAATGAAAAGATCGTTAGAGAAAGAAGCACTTTTTTTTCTCAGTCTGAGCACGTATTATGACTGTGTCATCGATCTAGTGCGACATTGATTGGGTAATGAGAAGTTGAGAAGAGAACATCGGCAAAGTATGAAGAGGACACAAAACCGTTGTAAGCCATGCTAATGATGATGAAGTTAGAGCACGAACTCATAATACCGCGAAGCCTGTCAGGGAGGATTTTAGGTCTGCCACAATATTGGAAGTGTCTAGGTATTGCAGTAAATTATCTAAATGAACATCTGTCTTCGAAGGATGAAAGAAGTTAATCTAAACTTCGTGCTCGGCATCGATGATGAAGGCGGCATCTGCATTCTGCAGACCCCCGATTCACCTCTAAAGCGATAAATTCAATCAATATAAAGCGCGCGTATTTATTTTATAGAAACAGTTATGTAATTAAATTATAATAAGTCACAAACATAAGTATGGTTTCTTTTCTATTTCTCGAAATTTAGACACATCAAAATTAAATAAGAAGATCACTTCTTCTTTTATTAGTATTAAAATAGTAGAACTGTAGAAGTAAAATATTATAGTAAATAGTAAAACTATATTTAAAAAATATATATATATTGTATATCTGTTTTTAATCAATTTAATGTATATATAGGTTTGTAATAAACGTTACATTGCTACAAGTTGTTTGATAATATAATTACATACTGTTTGTTTCATATATGAATATCAGATACGACATTCGAATATTAATTTAATCGAAGCAGCTGCAGCGGGCGCTTTAATTAAAATCAATTCCACAGTTTATCCTGACCAAATAGTCTCATGTGCCCTTCCGACGCGACTCTTATCACGGTAGCTTCAGGCAATCGTACCGAGTCAAATGCCTTCTCTGAAAGATTGATTGAACGATCCAGTCTTTGCGTTAGGCTCGAATTCCAGTCAAGGAGAACGTCATTCGTCATTCGATACTGTGAGACAATTTGAAAGATTTTAAAAGATACACCGTTAAGATTTATTGTTTCTCTTGCAAGACACAAGTGTTATTTTAGTGTCCATCAAATATTATTCGCAAACAAATTTTTTAATTTATCTTCTTATCAACATACAAAGACGCGGCAAATATATGTTTGTAATTAAAAACATAATTTTCTCACAGAATATCTCAATAATGTGCTTTATATTTTCCGCGTGTGGCACGTATAATACGTCTCGGATAATATTTTTCGAGATATTCGACGTCTGAATCTCGTATTTGAGATACAGTGTCATGCGGCAAAGTCTCTCTCTCGACGGAAAGGAGAACTGGGTTATGAATACTTTACACGGTATGTAATCCTTTTTACCCGCCATTCTAGATATAGAATCGCCCAGCGTACCTGGAATCTTTAACCGCTACATATCTAGTATAACTGTATCGAGATTCTATCAAAATTCCGCGCATGCCGTTCCAAGATACCGTCGAATTAAGTTCCTCGATGAATTTTGGTATGAAACACACATTGTGCGATTGTACTTTCCAATTTTCTACGTACAATTTTGCGTCCGCTGCTACTTCAGAATTTATTACTTCGTACAAATCGAAAAATTGCCGTGAAAGACTTATTGGAAAGCACACGCTTCGATGCGCGTAAATTTAATGTTCGAAATTGTGCATTTCTATATTTTTATATATTCGCATATACTATTTTCAGAAAAGTACTTTCCCGCGCCCCGCCCCGCGTTTCAATCTTCATTTTAATATACAAAAAAGCATAAAACGTCAAAGCGCGGAAAAATATCTTTGACAATTTCAACTAGCATCTATTGTAACTAAAATTGTAATTTAGAGTATTGCAAATAAACTTAATTAACACTCCTAGTTCTACAACTCAAATATTTCTTGGAATTCTGTTTCGTTCGATAAACTCGTCGGTACATTCAAAAATGACATAAAAATAAAGTAACGCATCAGATATAACGAGATATACGAAATAATGGAAAAATGTGAACAAATGTCGACGAGTTTTGATGAGTTCAGATACGATTTTTGCATTCGAGTACGAAGTTACAAGGAATATTGATTTTTTTTCCGATCTCTCGCCCGAGTAACAGCGATATATTCAATCATAAATGTAACTATCATCGAAATTGGTTAAATGGCAGTTCCAAACGGCATTTCCGAAATTTCGCGCGTCTTTTTCATCATATCCGGTAGGTTTATATCGCGTTGGCTCTCTGAATCTACTTCGAAACGCGACAGAATGACGTGCAGTTAACGTTGTATTTCCGACCCAAGCAAGTGGAGATCTCTCTCTGCTTTTGGGAAATAGCATCGCATATATCTCAAGCATCGCGAATATTTACGCTCTCTTGGACAAGCTTGCCGCGGAAATGCAGCGCGGAAACGCTGCAGCTAGTTTGCTGGCTAGACACCGAATTTTCGTATGGTTTTGAATAACCGAGACACGAGTGGAATACTTTTAACAATTGCATTATTAATCCATACATGTATATCTGCTTTCCCGGAAATTTATCGCGCGCTTTAATCGTATCTATATATTTTCAACATTGCGTATTAAAAGTTTGCGACAAATAACCATTCCGACAAATAGCCATTCTCGCGGGACGTGCCGCGAGAAAAAAAAGTTTGTTTAAAACTGTAAAGAAGTCCATCGATAAAAAAATAAGGTCGAGGGCGCACCCTTCATTTCATAACGGTCGAAACTTTTCTCGCTGATTTTGTATCCGACTCTCGGCCGACCCGTCGCTCGTCAATTTATTTCCACCGGCTGTTCTTTTTTTTTTTTCAAATGCTAGACACCGAAACGACGTCTCTCGGCCTCCTGAGAAATTGGATCTGCCGCGGCACCCCTTTTCCGACGCATTTATCTTGCGGGACTTTATTTCTCAAAGCCAAGCCCTTCCTCTCTTCTCGAATGAGGGATGCGATGATTCGCCGATGACATACTTACATTACCCACGATAACCCGTCAGGAATTCTATTTGGGTCTCTCGGTTTTCTCGTGATCTGTTATCGTTTTTTATTATCACATCATGCAAGACATTTCCGTAACTTCGTATTTTGAATGCAAAAATCACAGACGTCCATTCTTTTTTTTTCCTGAAAAAGTATATTTCTAGATACATAGCTTTCTGTTTTTCAACTACAGAGTTAAAAACGAATTAATGTATCTTTACTTAAAAAAAAAAAATTGTTTTACACTGTTAAATATTAAAGGATGAAATTTAAACCAATACCTTTAGTTAAATAACATTTTGTTATTTTTAATCATGTGCAAATTTATTATTTTAACACAAAACAGTATTATTTTATCTCCATTAGTTTAGTTTAATTAACGGCATAATGAGTAGAAACAGTGGCGATTTATATAGGAATGGTTAAAAATGACTCAAATTGAGTATAATTTGACACTACAACAGTGTATATGATATATAAACAGATCTAAAAATAAAGCTACTTTTTGCTTGGCAACGATTTATTCATTGATACATTTACTCTCTCTCTCTGCTCAACTTTTCACCAATGAAAGGCAATATTTGCCTAGGTTTAATATTCGTTGATCCGGTAATTTAAATGTCGCCATCACGTTTCTCGGTGAAAAATTTACGACCATGCATATTAAATCATGTGGCAGTCGCATTACGCCAGTCATTACGCAAGGTAAGGAATTTTTTTATTAGATTACGCAATAAAAGAGTGTAAGGGTTAAACGACATAATAACATGAAATTTGGTTTGATGAAAATATATTAAAATTCTTAACATATGTGCACGCTGCTTTCTTTTTGTACTGTCCACTGAAAAATTCTGACAGAACAGCTAAGAAATTTGTCGTGAAATATATAAAGATCCATTATTAAGTATAAATCTGTAAATATGTATAAAATATCTAAGCATTACTATAGATTAATTTAATTACGATATAACTATGGAAAAATTTGATTTTGCTCGTCAATTCTACTCGTAAAGATAAAAATAACTAATTGCAGTCGAATTAAATTATTTCATCTATAATAGGAACTCAGATTGCAACGTAATAAATACCTAATACAATCCAATGTAAAGAACAATTATGCGTAAATATTATATGTGTGTAGGTAAAATATATTACAGACAAATTTCAATATAAATGATAATAATAATATACATAATAATAAAACATTTCAATGTAAATAATAATATCTCGAGCGTATATGGCGTAATACATCGCTAATCTTTCTATCCCTGCTTCATTAATGCGCGAAAGATATTACATTACCACCGGCGAGATCAAAATACGTTTATTCTATCTCTCGTGCTCCATGGGGCGATGTATGTATACGATGTATTAACTGCAACTGCAACAGAGTGCAAATGTTCCCACAAGAGATTTCGATCTTCCTACCTACCCCGATGGCTACATGCAAAATTCCATTTTCTGAACAGATACGCTCTTTAATGATAAACGAGATCTACCACGTGGACGCGGAGATTAAATTATCACGATCGCAGATTCTACCGATGCTGCGCGCATTACTTTTTCAAGGAGCGAGATCTCCCGCGGGAAAACTATTCAAAACTTTCCGCTTACTTTTCGCGATTTGACATCTGACGGATTTTTAATGTCGCGCGCGCGAAGAAACTTCTTATGTTACGGCGATCGGTGTCGCTCGGGGCAAAGATAATATTATTTCGAGCAAAAGTTATATACGTGCTGTCGTTCTAACTTATGCTTTCCAACTGTCGTTATAACAAAGGCAGCTGCCGGATCTACGTCGGTAAAGATTTATGTTCAGAAATGCGGATGTCACGTTATTTCCTTCTGAGATTGCATTACGCAAGAGAGCACCTAATTCGAATAAATATGTATAAATTCACTTCATACAAATAATTATATTTAAATTCGCTTAACATATATGAAAGCACCTAATATGAATAAATTTATTTAAATTCATCTAATATGAAAGCATCTGCAATAAATAAATTTATTAAAATGTCATAGCGCACGCGCGCGTGTGTTGTGACAGCTTGGATTATATATATAAAAGTCACTCAGATATACCTAGTCATTAACTTTTCAGATACAGTCCCTAATACAGAAGAGAATTTACTTAGCTAAATTAACAATAAGTTTAAAATATGTGCGTATGATCGAAAATCAAAAACGCAAAGCAAGCTATAAAACGCTCACGAGTGGGAACCGTAGAACGATGATTCTACGACTTCGAAAGCCTAATAGTAATATTATTCACAGTAGGTATCCGGCCACTCAAGAAGCCACGCAACGAACATAGGTACGTTCGCAGTAAAAATTCTCAAACTTCTATAATTCAGAAAGTTGCATCCCTTATATTATATAATGCGTTGTATGTAAGTGTAACGCACGTGGATTTCTAAGAAAGAAACCCCGGGTTACCGTTCATATTAAATTTAAGCAAAAATAGGAACTCAGAGAGCTGTTGTTGGAGAAACCTTAAAAAAACTTAAGCGTAAAAGAAGCGCGGCGGTTTACGTTGCGGGATACGTTCAGGTATGATCTCTCGTCAACGGTGCAGTATCGGCATCGCAGTGATAGGAATTCGGTCGGGGAATTCGAAGGATCCCGGGATAGAAAGGCGCATGTTCGCGCTAATTAGGCCATTTACAGGCTCGTTTGTCAAGGGGGTACGGTGCACACGGTACCGTGACATCACAGGGGCGATTGGCGAACGACCACGAACCACGTTGGCAGCTGAGGTCGGCTTTCCTAACAGGTTGACCTCTTATCCTAGAATCTAATTACATAACGTGGCCGGTCGACTTCGTCGACGTTCTCACGGTGAGAGAAAAAAAAAGGGCGAGTCGCCAAAGTGCTAAGAACAAGGCCTTTCACAGGCTTCACAAGCCGGGAAGTGTCACGGTGGCGCGCAGGTGGAAGAAAATGGTCCCGGAGAACTTCAACTATTTAGCTATGAGCTGCTGGCTCTTATACACGCTCTCGTACACGCTCAACACTACCCGAGATAATAATTAATCATAAAATTAATTATTTCTCCAACAACAGCTATCTGAGTTCCTATTTTTGCTTAAATTTAATATGAACGGTAACCTGGAGTTTTTCTTTCTTAGAAATCCACGTGCGTTACGTACAACGCATTATATAAGGGATGCAACTTTCTGAATTCTAGAAGTTTGAGAATTTTTACTGCGAACGAACCTAGGTTCGTTGCGTGTGGCTTCGAGTGGCCGGATACTGTGAATAATATTACTAGGCTTTCGAAGTCGTAGAATCACCGTTCAACGGTTCCCACTCGTGAGCGTTTTATAGCTTGCACGCGTCGTAAAAACTTAGTTAACATTTGCATACTTGCTCTTGCAAAAGGCTCTTGTTCGGCTCGCTGCAGCCATATACTAAATTTCTATGCCAGAAGCGAGAAATCATGTGAATTTTCTCTTGCACACTATACAACATACATACATCGAGATAAATTAACTTTTTCCACTGTTGCTCGCATTGAATGCAGCAGTTAGATAAAATATATCAAAGCACTCTCTTTTTTATTATCCTGCGTTCGTAAATGCATGTGTATAATTTAATCTACATTCAACCTACATTTCCAGCAAAAATAAAACAGTTACAACAACGCATGAAGGTTTATAGCCATTTATTAATCCACGAAATAGAGAAGTTTTCAATATATTGTATCGATATTATACATCATAAAACATAACATGCAGAGAATTAATTAAGTTCCATATAATATAAAAATAAGAAGAGAAATGTATTTATATAATTTTTCCTTTCTCTCTGACATCATAATTCAATATGCCTTCGACAAGAAAACCTTAAGAGGTGCTTATAATTACTCGCAATATTTTATCAAATATTTTGACATCCGTCCCCCCTCCCCCCTTATGCAATCGCGGCGTTTTTCCGATCGCGCGTAATGAGCAACCTGATCGCCTATCCCATAAAGCCGGAAGAATAGAAAGAGGAACGTCGCGCGTGCACACAGAAATACTTTAAATAAATTAACAGCGCGTTCGGGGCGGATGGAAGTCGGTCGGCTGCACAGGCGTTGGCATTGATCAATATGCCAGCGTCTCCTTGCAGTCGGTGCACCTGAGGTCATACACCAGCCAACCTGCGTTCACCTTGCATCCTCGTGCCATGTGCGGCGGCGTTTTGTTTCGCGGCGGGCGGCCAGTTCACCCTTAGCGCAATGTTTCGACACGCTGCACACTCTAGCTTCTTTTTTATAGCCGGTGAGCGGAAACATAAATCACCCCTTATTTCATGGCGTTTCTTCCGCGGGAAAGCCGGGGGGGTGTAAACAGAGTTCCGGAATTTATTTCTTCCGCTCGGACGGTTTCCGCGAAACCCGACTGTCGCTCAAATCGAAATCGCGAGGATCGAAAAGAGCAATGCGCATCGGCTCACCAGTTCTATGAAAAAGAATTAGCACGGTCATTGGCTTTTGTTTGCGCACGCATGTCGTATCGATGACACGTTACACATATAGGATAGGCGTGTGAAAAAAAATTACATTTCCGTTGCGTCAATCAAATCCATTTGCACGTTACGCTCTAACATTGGCTATATCGATCACTAGGTGTAGGTACTATTTTGTGTATCGATCAATCTATGATGGCAGCATGAAGCGTAACAAAAGTAAATTGAAAAGACAGATCGATCACGTCGCACCACAGCACCTTCCTCTATTAAAATAAAGCTAGAGCGGAATTTCTTTATCAAATAAAAATATTATTTTCAAGAAAAGTTATACGATTTCTAGACGCTGTTGGATTTTTATTTAAAAAGAGCATTACCTAAATTCGGTATTTCAAATTATTATCGAAAGGTCGTTAGCCTCGATAGACAATCACTTGAATATATAAATAAAAACTTTGATAGATTCCATTTTAACTCGCTTGCGTAATAAATAAATAAAATAAAAACCGTACTATATATTCTCACTAGTAAATTTTTCATACCTTTTTTCTAATTGAGACAAATAAAAAATGAAAACTTTAGCTTTCTCGTTTCATCTATATTAAACATGTACATAAGTTCTTATTTTCATTTTTCTCATTATTCTTAAATTAGTTTATATCTTGCTTCCATTTTTCCTTAAATATTTATCGCATTATCACTCACAAAAACGGGGATAAATGTATATGATGCGTAAATTCTGAGTGTCCGTAATGTGTTGAGCTCGGATTCATAAGTTTGCTTGGTTTAAATGATTGTGTGGATTAGTCATTGCTGCGGGATTTTTTTACAGCCGCAAAAGCAAGATATCTCTAATTAAAACATTTCATCATAGCGCAAACTGATTTTGCAATGCTTGCGCGACACAAGCGACAGATTCACTCCTCCTCCTCATCCCCCCCCACCTGCCACGAGGCCGTTGGTTACACTCGCCTGTTGTGTTTGCATAATTGTAATGTAAACTTTACACTCGAAACTTCCGTCTTTATGAAGCCGGGAACTTCGCTCGGCGAATAATGCGAAGGGAGGGGCATTCTAAAGAGGGTCTCTCGTTCACAAGTGAACGATAACGAAACCCGTGCGTCTGCAACATCCACGGGAAAAACACGGTATTAACAAATTTCTCGTTCTTTGTATTTTACTGCGACACGCGGGGGATTACAGTTCCTGCGGTGCGGTCTTTATTAAGTATCGCGAATAGGATTTTCATTCGTATATACAGTCGAGCGGTGAGTGTGCGTGGTCTATTGACTAATTAATTTGCAGCCGTGTGTGCACGTGTACAAATGCATCAGTGCAACACGCGCATATGCCCGGAAACGATAAACGGATTTTTACGAGAATTCATAAATGTAATCAAAAAACTGACACGGAAGGATCATAACATTCGTATTTATTTAAATTAACTTTTTAAGGCAGACGGTAGAGAAGGTTCTCCAATATCGATGATACGCGAAACGAATGTAAAAAGTCTACTGCGTTTCCTCCAAATAAATTAGCACCACTTTTTTTTCAAATAAATTAGTTAATTAAGAATCGCAAGTATAAATTGTGAAATTCTTTTTATTCGCCATACACGCCGCGCAAAGTGCAATAATGTCCAGGAGATTTATGATCCTACCTATAACCGTAGAAAATACATGTAAACGGCTCGCTCCATTTTTTACGGCGCGTATCCTACGCTGTTTATTTCTCCACCGCAACGGATACTAGAGAAATAGGTGAAATAGCGGCCATTGTTTGTTGTACGCATTTATACCGGATTAAAATTTTCAGCCGTGGACAGAGCAAGCGTACAGGCGCGCGAGTTTACAATTTTCATGTTTACGATTACATGTGAAGATCTGCAGGTCATGGAAATTTTGCGCGAAAATTTTTACAGAATTAGCAATTTACTGATTAAGCGTTCGATTCGATCTCTCAGTTTCTGCACAGTTCGTCGAGCGCTGATAGAATTCTTGCGAAGTTAGAGACGAAATAAATAAATAAATAAAAACAACTCGCGCTCTGTGCAGCGATCGCTTTCTGCTGCGACGATTGCGTTGCAGTTTTGCACGGGAGGGAGGGAGGAAGGGAGGAAGGAGAGCCTCCGGTATGCCGTAAATGCGACGTTGAGGCTCGTTAATTCAGTTCGCTGAACGGAGTTAAAGTGGCAAACTCTGGCCTTCGACGATACGGGAGAGCGGCTAATCTCGGCAGAAGCATATAATTATAACTGCTCCGCGACGTGCTCCACGAGGCAGAGAGCAGTGCTCATTAATATTCCGCCCGCCGGGAGTAAGTATGCGAAGTAAGTGTGGGTGGTACGTGCGTTACGTACTGCCGGTTAATTGTTAAACTCCATTACTCACGCTGATCCCCACGTCGATGCCGCGCAATCCCGCGCGCGTTCGTTTCTTTCGTTCGAGTTTAATTAGAGGCATTCGCTTATCTGAATGAATACTCTGAAAACCACGCGTAGGTATACAACAAATAATATATCGCGGATATACGTTCCCGCCAACAATTCACGAAACATTTCATTCATTCGCGTCTAATTAGAGATTTCAATTTATCTCAATAAATATTCGACAAACTAAGAGTATTGTGATAAAGTCGTATTATACTTTTAAATAAATGGCAAACATAACATACCAATTAAACATAAAAATAATTTTAAAAAAACAAATGATTTTCGCGCGCGTGTTCTTTGAGTTATTGCAATTGCAACAATCAAAGCGCTTCAATAATGAATCAATTTATCCAAATATAGTTCGTAAAACTATATATTTTGTGATATCTCGATGTTTATCATGAAGTCAAAAAGATTAAAAAATTGGTACTTCCACTTAACATTGGTAATTATTAAGTGCGCTTCGGTTCGTTTCTTTCGTTCGAGTTTAATTAGAGGCATTCGCTTATCTCAATAAATACTCTGAAAACGACGCGTATACAACAAATAATATAGCGGATATACGTTCCCGCCAACAATTCACGAAACATTTCATTCATTCGCGTCTAATTAGAGATTTCAATTTATCTCAATAAATATTCGACAAACGAAGAGTATTGTGATAAAGTCGTATTATACTTCTAACTAAATGGCAAACATAAAATACCAATTAAACATAAAAATAATTTTAAAAAAACAAATGATTTTCGCGCGCGTGTTCTTTGAGTGAATGCAATTGCAACAATCAAAGCGCTTCAATAATGAATCAATTTATCCAAATATAGTTCATAAAAATATATATTTTGTGATATCTCAATGTTTATTATGTGAAATCAAAAAGATTAGAAAATTGTTACTTCCATTTAACATTAGTAATTATTAAATGCGCTTCGGTGAGCCGCGTTTTGACGTTGGCATTGTAATTATTCCTTACACCGCGGTATTCAATGTCTATCATTGCCGAAGGCATGCGCATCCATATCGCGGCGAGTTTACGGGGATGATTAATAGGTAGCGTGGAGCAAACGTAGCTGGTCGGTTTTGGATACGTATACCGTGCCGTGCTGGACAAATAGGAGCAGGAAAATGGAACGTTACCGTTCCAAAGGAGTTCACACAGACAAATCACGTCTTTCCGCTTTGACGTCATACTGACGTATGACCAGCTAGCGTCATGTGGACTATGGGCTTGTAATTCAAACAAATCGATGCCTAGCTGTTACCTCATCATCGACGTAATGAAGAGGGAAATTTTCAGATTATTGATTGGCTATTTTGTGTATGCATATTGTTCAGAATTTAATTATTATCAGTTCGTTTAAGCATCACGTAATTAATTACTTCGTTACTTCGTTTAATTGATAGAATAATTCTTGACATTTAATACGCAAATTATATTAATTTGTTTTACAATTTTCGAAGTTGTATAATAGAATAGTCAAGTGTTTGTTAGCTTAGACTTTTATTCTCGATCGTGTCTAACGTATAGCAATCTTTGACGTGCAAAGTATGCAGAGGTTCTTTTTCTACAATCGCGAGTGCGAAGCGTTCAGTGTGTTAAACTCGTTATTCGTGCACGCGCATACCCCGCATCGCAATTGTTGCTCTGCAATCTCTTTCCTCCAAGCGGAATGTAACAAATTCAAACCTGTCATCCTTGCATGTTGCAACTCAAATTCGTATTGCGCGTCTTCGGATAAGGCGAAATGATCAATTCGCTAGTCGTTTCTGAGAGAAGGAAAGTCTAATATTATGTATATTTCTGAAGTTGATTGCGCGTTGAAAAATTTATGCGGCAGAAATTTTTGCAGACGTCTTTCAGGAATATCTGCTGAAAATTATATCTGCATTTAATGAAAAGCTGTTGCGAATCCATGAAAATATTACGATCGGCATATTGACAAATTAATCGACAATGAAATATTATAGGAATAAAAATATTAATGAATACCGATTCCATACACGAATGGCACTTGAATGGAAAACTTTTTATGCGTTCCCTTAATAACTTAGCAAACGATAATTCTAGGGAAATGGTCGTACAGAATACAGCGACAGACTTTTTACGGCACAAGTAGATTGGCACTACGATGAAGAATAACGTAATAATACGATATCGCAAATATCGCGATCGACTTTGCGAGAATACCAATTGCGTAATAAAATTCAAGAAAGGAATATTAGCGAAAAATGTAAAAGACGTAGGAAAATATTCTTATTTCTAAAAGAATATAAAAAAGAAACATATAGTAGTAAAGAAAATATCAGGCGTTTGAAATAATTCATAAGAAATTTGAAAAATTCCACTTCTGTCTTCATATCCACATTGAATTCCATTTTTCATTCCATTTTTGGAATTCTTATACGTAATTTATAAAATTCTATTTTTTTTTAAATATCTAGTTTTTAATACACGTTTTAAACAAAAATTCTGGCAATTAACAAGTAATAAAAACAAAAAAGAATTCACTGTTCTCTCTCTCTCTCTCTCTCTCTCTTTCACTCCAGCTATTCTGGTATAACGACAGTTCAAAAGAAAAACAACTCTGTAAACGCGCGCATCTAAGTCGGTAAAATTTAGTTAATGTCGAAGAAATATCATTACGGAAATAATTTTTAAGTTCTTTTACAACAAATTTCTAAGTTTCTTCGATAAAAGTTTGTCAATATGTAAGTAATATTGTACGAGCGCGAATCTAAAATGCATGGCCGCTGATATAAAACGCGAGAGAGGTTTTCAAGTTCGACTAATAGTTTGATCGACGGTAATGGTGTACTTAAAACTGCTTGGCCTAACGATATCGACCACCGCGAGACTTCATCCCGTGCGGACGGCAATATGGAGCAGCCCGGTTGCTCATAATACCTACCTAAATTCTCCTATTGATCCAACGGATTTGCCACGCTAAAAATAACAGTTCGCCGACTCGATAACGAAGTCTCCCCCCGTTATCAATTATCTAGTCGCGCGTCTCCGCGGAATCTCGCGGATCCGGATACGTGAGTTTATTGCCCGCGGCGCTAAATCGAGTATATGACATTCTCGAATGTTAATGAGACCAACTTCGGCAAAGTAACTTGCATAATTCAATGTTCGTTCACGGAGTGAAAATTTCACCCGAACATTCAAAACGACGTCTTTCCGTTTGGTCTTTGTGCCGCGACCGCGTCCGCTTTTAAAATCCTTATACTTTGTATGAGCGTGGAATTTAATAGTCTTACTAAAATTTTCACCGAGATGCAGAAAGATAGAGAGAGATAGAGAGAAGGTAAGGAAGCGCCTCAAGAGAGCTTCAAGTTCCAATAAAACGAGATGCTCGTAAAATGCTTCCTTCCCTCAGTAATAAATCCTTCGGTATGAACCTACCCTCGTAACTCGAGATACGCGATTTCGAGGTTTGCCTATAAAGGTCCGCCAAAGGACAGACTATTAAGATATTAAACCTGTTTGATTGTAACCTCGGCATTATGGGCTTGGGAAAAATAATATCACGAAATGAAAATCGTATTTTTCTTCAAAGATGATTATATTGGGGGCCCTTTCAGATTTTCATATTACGCGGTCGCTTTAATAAACGAAAGCGTGTATTAAATTACATATGTGATGCGTGAAATTAATGAGACGATTTAATAAGACGTAATAAGTAACGAAATGTAAAAATACAACAAATAATTATAGTATTATATAATAAAAAATTAAATAAGTTTTATATATACACTCCTCAACAAAATTAAAGGATCACTTAAAATCAGCGCTAAAAAGGACCAAATTCAAAGTTACGTATCTTTGTGAAAAATGATCGCAGATCGATGTTTAAAAAAGCATTTTAAAGCTTAAACCCTCAGCTTTCGAATGCTTCAAGGCTCGTTTCGATCATGCTAATAACGACGGCACAATACAGTTTTTTAGAAGAAAGACCTTAAAATGCACTACTCACTTCAAATCGTCATAATAACTCAGTGAAAAAAAATGGTAGCGTAATGATTAAAAAAGCATTTTAAAGAGGAAATGTTAAATTTTGTAGTAAAATCTTCGCAGAGAAACGCTTATAAAGCTTAAATCCTCAGCTTTCAAATGCTTCAAGGTTCGTTTCTCTGCAAAGATTTTACTACAAACATCAGCGCTAATTTAAAATGGATTTTGAAAAATTGAGGAATAAACTTTAACTTTGATGGCGTGTACGGGGAGAACAAAATTTATTCTCAAAATTTTATTGATTGTATCGTAAAATTTAACATATCTTCTTTAAAATGCTTTTTTAATCATTACGCTACCATTTTTTTTCACTGAGTTATTATGACGATTTGAAGTGAGTAGTGCATTTTAAGGTTTTCTTTCTAAAAAACTGTATTGCGCCATCGTTATTAGCATGATCAAAACGAGCCTTGAAGCATTCGAAAGCTGAGGGTCCAAGCTTTAAAATGCTTTTTTAAACATCGCTCTGCGATTATTTTTCACAAAGATACGTAACATTGAATTTGGTCCTTTTTAGCGCCGATTTTAAATAATCCTTTAATTTTGTTGAGGAGTGTATACTATATAAAAGTACAAGTGTCCCCAAATAAAATGTAAAATTTTATTAAAGTGTATAATATAAATTAGCAGAAGCGTAATAGGGATGCCATTTATAATTTTACTCGTGATATTGACTACGTAATTTATGCGAAGTGCCCTTTTCACGTCGAAAGGAAAGCTGACGGAAGCCCTTCCTTCCATTCCATTTCATTTCATCGAGTTCGATTACGCAAATGCTTATCTACGATTTAGGGATTGATGTACAGGATATTCCGATTTAAACTTTTAACCCCATTTTAAAGAGCTATAAATTCCTGTTAAGAAATGCTAAAATCTTCTTTAAATAAAAATTTATTTATTGTTCTATTATTTTATCATTTTTATTTCCTAATTCTTTTTTATTTTAATCTTTGTTACGAAACGCTTATCGCACGAATACTGATATCAATAACAAGATTATCGTTGCCGAGAGGAACCGCGCTATCAGTTTATAGATATAATTATTTTTCCACAAAATATATCTTAATCATCTTCCCCTCAATTTCCCAACTTTAGCTTCGATTATGCAGATGCTTATCTACGATTTAGCGGATATATAATCCTCTTTCCTCCGAGATGCCCAAATAAAAGGAACCGCCCGAGGAGAATTCGCACTCCTATATAAAAGGTAAATCAGAACTGGGGTGAATTTCTAAGACCGCGAAATACTCGACCCGGGGGTATCATTGTCCCGAGACATTTCCCATAAAAAAAGGGATGTTCGAGATAATTCCTCGGTCTTGCTCTGAGAATAGGGCACGTTCGGATGTTAAGTACACCCGAGCATTAAATCATACGACATGCGCCAGAACTTCGTTCGTTCGCGCGCGTTAGCCTGAAAATTCGGGGAGACGTAGAACGGAGAGACATTCATCGCGAGAGAGCGAAATAGACGAATGGTTACTTTCGCGTGAGAGCGTGATGACTAATGTCACACGAGAAGATCTGAAACTAGCGCGACGAAGTAGCGAGAACTTGGTCGTCCCGAAACTTCGCCTCTCGAGTTGCAAACTCGGCGCGCCCGCTTCGGCAAGGAGGAAGTTTCGCGTCCCGTTTTTTGTCGCAAATGGATTGGAGACGCATTAAAGAATCGGGCCGGAGTGACAATCGTTTGAGAGCCCGCCTCGGAGAGTCTCGGCTCTTCTCTTAAAAAGTTGCGTCAATTATATAAAATAACCGCGGTTCTCGCAAATTGTGAGTCCTCGCCGTCAGGACGCGACGTTTTCCCACGCGAGAATCGATCTGTGCGAAATGCAGATCTCGGACGTTTCTAAATTTTTTACGCTCGCAACGTGGATATTTTTTTTCTATATAAATAAAAAGCAAATATCTCTACGCGGCTATGCTTCGCTGTATTACCAGCATGAAACGTGTTTTCGAAGCTCAAATTGCTTTCAGGTGCAGATAAACATCGCTCTTTGTCGCGCGATCGCGCTAGGGAACGGAACGCGCGCGGGAGTGAAATATTTCGATATATCGAAAACATTTTGTCACGGGGACGAGTTTTGCCGGGAGCAGAAAAAACTCGACGAGGCTTGACGAACCGCGAGCCGTCGCAACGCGACTCAAAAGCCGGCTGTTCCCGGAAAAAAAAGAGCTCATCCACCCTTTATCCGCGTCTCTTTTATGTCAATTACACGCGGCCGATCGTGGGCGTCGCGTAGCATCGCGTTGTCGCGATGCACGGCCGAACGACCGGCGTATAGCGTATATATTTGTAAGTGACACGCCGTATTAAACCGAGGCGGACCCCGAGAGCGTGGGCGTGAATGTGTCCAAGCAGGCTCGGCCTCATCGTTGCTGGCGGACGTTGCTGGCGGACGCCAGCAACGGTAGATACACCCCAACCCAGCCGTACACGGAATCTCGGCTTTAGCACGCGCGTCATGCATCGGCTGCGAATGCGACGTTCGGCCGGCGAGCGCCCACCGCTCGCGTTCGATGCACTTCCGGCGGACTTGCGCCGGCTTCGAGATGCGGCCCCGCTGGCGCTGGACACCTCGCCATTCCGCCCTACATTCCCCTTGGCGTTTAATAACAAGCGCGCGCGCGCGCGCCAGACTCTCGGCCACGAATCCGAATCGCGCGCGATAGCGGGATAGCGGGAACGCGAGCTAATAACTGATATGAATTAGCGTCTAAATGCTCACAATTCTATTTCGTTGTTATTTTATATGTGTGTTTTCGATGCGGTGAAGTATCCGATGGAGCACTCGCGATACCCTATAGGCGATATTTCCCGGCGTTTGTAAACTCGATTGCAGCAACATTTACGATGCACTTGGCCGCGGCAGCGCAGCGTCGCCGGAAATTCGACAGACCCCCCCAACATTGTCCGCGCGCGTCCGTTAGTTTTTCGCCGGTGCGCGCGACAATGTAAAAAAAAAAAAACACATGGCGTAAAAAAAAAAAAAACGTTATCGAGTTGCACGCTTTCGTAAAGCGGGGATATCTCACGTTTTATGCGAGTGCCGTTACCTGCTCGCATTACGCGCTGTGCGCCATATATCGGGCCAATATCGCCCGAAACGTGTTTCGCGTTGCCGAAAGCGAGCCGTGAGGTGCAAAAAGCACTGCAGACGCGCGGAGATACGAGAGACGACGGATTGCAGCAGCACGGCAATTGCAATCGGGCGGAAAAGCTCGGTCGTTTTTCCGCGGACGCGGCGTTTGCCGTCTCACGTTTATTCCGCGCGCGTTCGCCGTCTCTCTATTGCGCGATGCCACGCGACGGGATGATCCGTCGATTGTTGTCGCGTCCGGGGAGACCGTTTCCCCATGTACGTTGATGCGGCTCGGTGCATCGCGAGAGCCCGAGAGTCCGTTCCAGGCACGAGAAACGTGCTCGGGACCTGCGAAGGGTATGTATGTGTCTGTGTGTGTGTGTGTGTGTATAGCAAACTACACGCTAGATTAGTATATCGACCAATGCCAGCCATTGATCGACGCCTAGGCCACGGGACACGGCCTACGCGCGCGGCTAGATAAAGCTACATGCATTATGCATGCATACTGGATGCATACACACATACACACAGACACAGATCCCTAGAGACGATAGTGATACGTTCCGCGCGCGGGGAGGCTTAAATTGCGCAAAATTTCAAATGAGAGCGAGACTGAGACCTGGATTTTCTCGGCCCACTTTGACAGACGAAATTCACCCGGTATGCTTTATGACGAGCTGTTTCTATGAGAGACAATGGCATCTAGTTTCCATAAAATGCCGAAATCTTCGCGCTCTGCAAACATGTGCAGCGATAGTACCGGATTTTATCCTCTGGTGCGAGAAACTGGACGCTGTTTCTCTCTCCATTGAGTTTTATTCTAAATCAAGTTACCATGTTACTAAACAATTGGATTTAAAAAAAAAAAACGAGAAAACTACATTTTTCAGATGAAAAAGACACTGAAAAAAATAGCGACTCTTTCGATTAAAAAAGTGATTTCAAGACTTTAGTAATACCTTTGTCTTCTTTTCTTTTATAAATATTTTAAACCTATTATATAATATATACACTTTATACATTTAGATGAAAATTTTTTCAGCAGTTTTATTACTTCGCTTCAAATATTTATCTCTAATTGTAATAAAGCGATAGCAACGTTTGTTGAATCTGTTATCCTTTCACGTGACAAATTCAGTTTTCCGCTATGCGACATCGTGAGCTCAGACTTAATTTAAGTATAATGATATTTTTAGAATGTCATCGCTTTGAACGGCATCGTTAACGCCACCAACGAGTGCAACGTACATATTTACCGAACTCTCGTCTCGGTCTCAGAGAGAGAGAGGAGGAGAGAGTTTCCAATACTTTCCATCCGCGTACTTTGCCATTTTGACAATCAATATATCGATAACCTGTCAACCTAAATAAAAACGCAGGCCGATTTCATCCTGATGGCGCTGTAGAATTTGCGTTATTTTTTTAAATTTACATATTTTTTAAATGTGCAACATTAATTTTTCTATATAACACTGAAAAAAATCCATGTACTTTTACATGATAAATTACTTGTTTGAAACCGGAAAATTACCTAATTATTACTGTAATTCTTTTTCCCCGATTTTTTAAAGTAAAAATACATAGATATTAATGTAAAATATAGGTAAAATTACTATTTTTATGTAAAAATCGTTTGTAGTTTTAAAATAGCTCATAACCTAGCCACCAGTTATTTCACCGCCAAACTTCTAAGTTTCCAGTGTGCATACCCCAATTGTTCTTTAGTATTTAAGAAATATTCAAATTTCAAGGTACATTTAGTGAGAAGTAAACATAGGTACGGGTGATAATTTGGTATAATATACTTACATTTTTCAGTGGAATATATATTTCATGTAAAATTACATATAATCTGCAATTTTCAATGTAAGTACTAAAATACGTATTGCATGATTATGCTGGGTCGGAAAAAAGCCCAGCATAATCATGTAATTTCACAAAAATTTTTTTCAGCGTACTATAACAATATTCTTTTTGCAAATATAGGTATTTAAAAAGCTGACACAGAAAATGAGATCCTCTAACAATATGTAAAGTGTTAAAGTTTTATATAGGGCAACATATATGTAGATTACTCCACTTGGAACAATCGTTTCTCGCGCAGCAAAAGGTAAAAAGAGCAGCGGTGCGCGGACGACGTTAACCGCGCGGGACCTGACTTCATAATGGCGCGATTGCCATGCAAATTTCACGAACAACCTTTCTGATAGTTCAATCACAAGGTGCGCCGCACGCAATTGCACGTGTACCGCGCTCTGTACCAACAATAAGCGGTCTCGTTGTTCGCGAGTGCGTCCGGTTACAGACTGCGTCGGGTCAGGTTTCACTGACGGTCGACGACATCAGCCGTGTCCGAAATTTCGGGATGAAAACCGGGATGTTTGGCTGTCGGGGACGTGAGGTAGTCTCGTGATTAGTACTTGTTTACGCAACAAACGGTGCGTCCGACGGATCAGTGGTATAACGATATGATATATCGATGGCGTATCGATGGGATAACGGCTAGTCCGACTGATCCGCAAAGCACATAATTATTAAAGTGCAGAGCACTAAGGTTTCGCACTGTAGATGGCTATTCCCCAACGTAATTAAACAATGAAGAAAATAAGGCAGGATTACATCTAATGCAAATTGTATTCCTACACAGAAAAAACAGTATGGTTGACTCACACATAAATCTGGTTGTGCTAACCAGATTTATGTTGAGTCAACCATACTATTTTTTCCGTGTATATTAGATCGAGAAATATATTCGTCTGCGTTATATAAAACTGTTATATGAAATTGATATCTCTCTATTGTCACAATAACTAATAGGATAATATTTTGTTGCATGATATGACGTTCATAATCGATATAAAACAATTCTAAGAATAGAAGACATAGACTTTTTTACTTTATAAGTTCCTTTGATTTTCGAACAATGTACCGAAAGCATTTTTCCCGGTAAAGGCTATACCTACTGCAGGATTTTGCACACAAACGTCACAAAGATACATCGTTGCAAGATGCAAAAGCTCGATACAATGCAAGAGTTTTTTTGTAGTTGCACGTAGATATGACTGATGGAATTTTATAAACCTCGGTCAGAGCTTCGGAATAACTTCACGGAAACGTGAACGTATTTTTACACTTGTTACACTAAAATAGAAGATTGCAAATTTTTGTGAAAATTGCCAGCTTTGCCTTAAGAGAAGATGAAAATTGCACCGAAGATTAATGCTTGAAAGATTAAATAAGTGAAAGAAATACTGCGACGTTTTAAATTTACAAGCATTTAAAGCATTTGTAGAAAGTACTTTAAGCATGATATATTATCTCTATCTTATGTATAAAAGAAATATGCACAAATATTCTTGGCAAATTGTAGTGATATTACAATTCTCATACCTAAAATTATATTCTTAGAAGTTATAGACTTTAATGTATATCACAATTACAAGGAATTTTATTTTCTTTATAAAAAAGTTGAACATACACATTTCTTAAATCTTTCTTACAAAGGAAACAAAGCTATTCCTTTGCAACATTCCACGTGAGTTAATTTCATCTGAAATTGTCACACTATCTACGCACGATAAAATGAGACATGGTAATTTAATAAAAAATATACCTTTCCTGTAGTAAAAAATATACCTTCGCTTGTTCATTACGTTCATTACAGATAAGATAATATCGGTGCATTTACATGCCATAGCAAGCTACGTTCGCTAGTCATTTACGCCCGTATTGCAAACAAGATATTCCCTTTCTGATTTTCAACGTGCACGTCAATGTACAATATTCTATTCTCGTGAATCGCGATCTAGAATAGCGAGCAACTGGTTGTACGAAGATATGCGTAGATTTCCCTATAAACATAGATTAACTGACTGGGAAACCCCAAGGCGTGATTAATGCGCGTTAGCGGTTCATCATGCCGATATTAATTTCTGTGGCGGGTGAATGTGGCTCATGTTTCTATGTAGCTCGAATATGGCCACTACCAGGCTTAATAACAATTTCAAAATATCAACTTGCATTGTTGATAATCCGGTTTGCATAATCTGCTAATCATATTTCTTGTAAGATAACAATTGAAGAAGAGAATAAATAGAAATATATTATTCGGAGAATTGCGTTTCAAAACCGACAAATAATTTGTGCGCAGTTTGCTGAGTTTGAAAAAGTATACAAAATTCACACAAAAAAATTATTATTATAAGCTACCAAGATTCAGCCCGATCGAAAATGGCACCTCTCTCTATACTTAATTGAGAAAAATTGTTTATCTTCACACATTAATAACAAAAAAAAATAAATACTTATTAAAAACTTATTGATTCTAATAATTACCATTTTATTCGTATTAATTGGGATGAACGTGTTAATTAGGAAGGTAGAGTCTCGATATTCAAATTGTATGATAAACATTGGAGTTGATTATAACATTAAAACGCATCAGAGAGAACAGATAATTAAATTCTAAAGTGCTTAAATTCAATGTTATTATCGCGAAATCTATTAAGCATTAGTACAAATACAACATACATCGATGATCGTAAACGTGTCACAGATGGAAATTGCAGCTTAATGTATTAATACGCGTTGTACACTCACACTGCGAATGTTTTGTTATGCGTACACAACACATTTCTGCTTCTCTATAATCGCGCACATCACAATGAATTAATATTTACAAACATAACAAAACGTTCTCTCTCATTAGCTAATATTATAGTCGGCTGTTTTATGGATTAAGAGATTGCGTTAAATTTGAGGTGTCGCGTATAATTGCGTATTTTATAAACCCTTTTAAGCCAAACGGTGCAAGACTGAATTTATGGGGTTGTATTTCACAACAATGAAATAACATAAAAGATATGTGTGTTATTATACGGCATTTATACTGTAATTCTCTACGGAGAACTTCTCTTAAAGTTTTGCAGCATCTTATTGTTAGTCCTAAATTTACTTGCGACTAACCATCATTGAAAGAAGACTTCCTATACGGTACGCACTTTCTATACTATCGCTTTTTTTCGCACAAAGATATTTATCTTACTTATTCCTTTGCATAACATAAGTCATATATTTAAATGAGAGAGAAAGAGAAAAAGAAAAAGAAACAGAAATAAATTTTTTCTTAGAGATATATTTCTTTAGAGTAAACAAATAACGACCTATGTATAATCTGTTGTTTATGATCTTCATAATTTCTGAATAAAGATTTATAATCTTATAAAAGAGAAAGAGAGAGAGAGAGAGACACACAGAGAGAGAAATATAAGAAGATGTGATCTCTTTTTGCCATACTTATAAAACGACCCCGGAATAACTATAAAAATCCATAAAAATTATTATAGTTTTATCTATTTCGAAATATCTATCGCGGATTCGGCGTCTATTAATATTAATTATGAATTTATACAAGTCGAGAATGCGATAAACTTAACATCATGAATGCTGATCGTGACTGATCATACATTCCAAGCAAATTAAAGGCGAACAGAACGGAAGGATTTTGCCGCATTAATAATGTTATTCTGTTTATGTCAAGATGTCATTTCGAGACTAGTTTACTTGCAAAAGAACCATCTTGAGTCGAAGCTCCGAGGCTTAACCCTTATCCTCTCTCGCGGGAAATGACGCGAGATGAAATATCGGGCGTCTTAACACATTCTCACGTGCTACGTAACTCGAGAAGTTTCGGGGTGGGAATTTTCTAAGTAAATTTAGCTAAGAACTTCGTACATCGGCTAAACGATCTCCGTATGTCACACACGTTTCTTCTTGACGCGAGATACGACAGAACATTTTCTCGACTGCCGTCTGGAAAAGAGAAGAGAGATAGAAAGGAAAATAAAATATTAGAAAAATTTATTAGCTGGAAATTCGAAGATGAGAAACAATGGATCGGAGAAATTATTTTACTATCGCCACGCCATATGCGACTTACGGTGTGAATAAACATTTTAGCGCGGGAATGTTTATAGGATTACCACAGAATGCCGCGGAAGCGAGCCGGAATAGCTAACAAAATGGAACGAGACAATGCAGCTCATATTGGCAAAATCATCGCGCTGCCATTTGTCTTCGGATTATGATGATTCCATTTCAGTTTACGTTATTATGCGGAACGGAACGCGGTATGCATTCCGAGGAAACTTTGTTCACGGACAAAACACCACGTTGCCCGCGTGCAATCGATGTCGCGTATGACGAATAGTCTCGCAAATTGCTGGGCAGTAGTTTATGAGCAGGTATAATGATCTTAACAAAGAAAGGGAAAAAAAACTACTCCCGTTTTATGAGCAACGGTTTTCTGTGACAGCTTCTCGGAATTTTCGAGCCTCTGAGAGTAATTCAATCGCCAATTGTTATCGCCACTGTTTATTGAAAAAATTAATTAATTAAAAGGAAAGAATACACTATATATACATAATTTCCTTTGCATGTTAAACTGCAATAAGTCGTATCTATAGATTATTATTATTCGTACTATTATTATTATTATTATTAGTGCATTATTGTTATTTAATCTTTACATATTGATATTGATATTCCCTCGTACATCAACACAAGAGAGAAGTATGTACACTGATAAAAAAATTTATTATTTGCAAGAAAATTGATTTCTATGAATTTAGTTTACTTAATTCAAAGAAATATTAGGTAAATTTAAGAAAATATTTTAAATTCATAAAAATGTCTTCTCAAATCTACCTAATAATTCTTTGAATTAAGAAAACTAAATTTATAGAAATAAATTTTCTTGCAAATAATAAATTTTTTTTCAGTGTATATACAGTTATTTTTCCAATTTTTTATTATTATTCACGGATTTTTCTGCGGCAAGCCCTGTTTCACTCGAGATTTAATCGTATAAAAACCGAATATCGTTGAATCAAATGTTCAATGAGACCGCGAGGTTCTCTTCGCTATAGAATAGCACCAATATCCATCAAATATCGGAAGCGATGAGAAGATCGCGATGGTTAGCAATATCAATTTTAACTCGTGTTTTAGCCAGAGGCTCGTTTCTCTCTACTCAAATCGATCGCGTCGGAAAAGAAGGGAATCGATAACGTTGCTGATAGAAAACAGCAGAGAAGGAGAAAGAGGACCAGAGAGTAAAGGAGGGTAGGATTCGACGGTAAGTCGATGGAAAACGACGGAGAGAAGAGAGGAGAGCGAGTAAAGGGGGAAGCATATGGTTCACGGTCGCAGATGCGAAAGGATTTTCCACGAATTTCTTCCGTTGGAAATCGAAGTGGAGGTAGATATTCCGTGAACGAAGGAAAGGTCGCTTTTTAATCTCGATCATGCGGACGTTAACGCTCGAAGAATTATTACGATGAATTCTGGACGGCCGTGAGTCCGTTTATGCGCCCGCCAAAGTTCGGTGCCATTTTCAATATCTTTCTGTTAAATTTAATCAATCTCTCAACATCCCGCCCTTATCGCCGCATTTGAGAACATGCGAAGGAACTTTCTTGATGGTTTGCAATTTATCACGACCGAAGATTAATTCTGCAAAGCTCGGTCTCCGAATGCATTTTCAGATGCATTCGCGACTTAAAATGCGCGAATAATTATATTATTCAATAACGCGATCTAATGCATTATCCAGTGCGTTATAAATTAATACAATCTAATCCGGTCTGGCTAATCTCTATCGACAATTGAATTGATAAATAGGAAAGTTTTAATTAATTGCATTATTAAAAGGCGCTAATTATTTATTATTGGCATAGGCAAAAGAAGAATACGTTATTCTCTTTGCGAGAGAGACTGCGAAATTGCACAAACTACGAATGATGTCATTAGCTATGCAGGGAAGATTGCAGTATTGCATAATCCGATGCTACACGTTGTTTGCGTAAACGGAGGTAATTATTGCAAACAAGAAACTCTGCGTAGGATAATTATCGGTATAGTAATAATTAATGCGTTTTGCTGATGGTGTGCGGCGTTGAAGGGGAACGAAGTGCCCTTTGCAACCCTTTAAGGAACGTGATAAACGTACACCGATATATATAATATAGTAATTACGGCATAATGCGTTAATCTAGTTCGTGATGTAGAGGGTTCCGTAAGATTTAACCACGTGCTCACATAGCATTAAATCTCTTTCATCACAGTAGCGTTACTCTTTACCATAATCGTATACAAACATATGCTATACATAATTATTCGATAAGTTAAATATGTGTGATCAACTCCCAAATTCTTATAATTTTCAACGAATATGTATCTGACAAGAAAGCGATTTACTTGAGAAATACGTATCTACGCTCGGAAGAGTATTTTTTCCGAGCGTAAATATAATTATGTACATATATGTATTTCTCGAGTAAATCGCTTACTTCAGATACACATTCGTTGAAAAATAAGAATTTGGGAGTTGATCATTTAGCTTATTGATTATTTAACTTATCGAATAATTCTCTTCATAATTTACCGAAATTTTGAAAATACTTACGATAAAATTGGTGCATACCTATACAAGAATCTTAATCTTAATAAAAATTTTCTTAATTAAATCTTTAATTAAGTGTGCAATGTTCTTGAAAGCGAGGGAGAAAAAGCGAAGAAATATTAATCAATTTGTATTCAGCGACAACTCTTGTAATATCCGAGTTTATTTTATGTTACGTTACGTGCACTCGCGAAAATCATGCGGACGTGAAATTGAATAGCAAAGACTTTCCGCGCAAATAAGCATTTTACTAATTTCCGCAAATAAAAATGATGATGTAGATTTCATAATTTGTACAAACACGAAGTTTAGCGAATTTTATTCTAATATTAATATCTGTCGTAAATTATTATTAATCAAAATTTTCCAATTCTCATCTCGACAACTTACACCGAGATGTTTTTCATACGAGACTGAGGTCCGTATAAATAGACGTTTCTCAGTTGTCAAGATCAGTCTGTCTTTGTCTCGCGTATACCGTTTTACCATACGCGAGACGAAGACAGACTGATCTTGACAACTGAGAAACGTCTATTAATTCGGACTTGAGTAATGCAGACATTTCAAACAATAGACAGCAAATATTTGACAAAACGGTCGACAAAATATATTTGCATTAAAATAAGATAGAAATATATTATAAACTCGCGCGCGCTAATCAAGATTTAACTACAGTATTTGAATGAATAATACACATATGCTCATTATACATTTAATAATTCCGCGATTGAATTGTAAAGACAAAAATAGGAGGAATATTCCAAATAATTTTAATAATATGAATAACATAAGTAATGTGCTAATGTTCAAATAATACTACAAATAAATAAAATATCGAAAACCTTTATCTCTTGTCTCATGTTTTAATTATACTGAACAAAATCTACAAAATATATGTATAATAATAAATTTTGTCGATGCGCATGTAATTTTGTAGAAGCGCATTATGGCAGTCAAGTTTACGGAAAGAGATATCACGTAAAAAGTATTGCATTTCTTATGGCAGTTTAGTTCATTGCGGGCTTACGTTGCTATACAACGGAACTGTTTATTGCTTTGCGTTCCCTTGGAAATCGCGTGGCTGGCACAAAGGTAAGCTTTCATTCGCGGGATACGAAGTCACATAAGGAAGTCACGCGTAAGGAAACGCACGCGAAATGCGCGATTCTTTCTACCTTGAACAGAAAATTGTTGATTTGCTACAAGAGATTGAAGTGCGATTAATGTGGTTCGTCTTGTTTTATAAACAATAATATTTTCTTGAAAAAAAGATATGTGAAGTCGCGGATTTGAATTGCCCCGTTTTCCGCGATGTTAAAACTGGTCCTTCCACTATAGGTACGCTATGCTTATACTTCGTAATGCAAAAAGTTTTCACCGCAATAAATTGCCATTACAGAATTTAGCATACCTATTTAACTTTTAATATAATTTAATTACTGTGTATTTTAATATTTAATATTAATTAATATTTAGCTTACCTACGTATTTTCGTGTATCTTTGCATTCTATTAAAAACACGAGAGGCATATATAATCAGAAATCAGAGAAATGATTAACATATAATGATACGATTATTGATAGAAGTAATAAACACGTGCAATAATTGACAGCGATGATAAAATCGTCGATAAAATTTGTAACGCGCGATGTTTACCGTTAATCATCCGAAGCTGCTGCAGTCACTCGCCAAACATCTATTACGGGATGAATAATTAGACGCCTCGTACATTATCGGTTAAATAATAATTAAAGTTTAATTGCGGGCTATTGCGGCTTACGAAATGTAATTCAATCGATCACCGCGTAGCAATCAATTAAAATTCCAGAATCGTGTGTAAGGGACAAAGTTGTCGCAAACAGCGACAAACGAAATAAATCAGCGAAATCTTCGATGTGATGCTACAAGTTGCACATGCTTCAGTAAATCATCCCAGTAAGCGAAGATAAATGATACTGTTTACTACGACTTAAAAGTTTCTAACATATCGCAAATACTTTGAAGATAGTTTTGTGAAAAGAGCCTGTCGCTTTAGAATGATACGTGCAATGATTGATTATTCGTATATCAGAGTTTCACAAAACTGTAACTTTCAAGAACTATCGTTTCGTACGTAACGACTTGACATTATCGCGTGTACAATGAGCGACCAGCGCCAGCTGCGTGCTTTAGCAGCTGGCATTTGCGACGTGTCGCGTTAGCTGAAATTTTCACCAGAGTTATCGATTACGACGCGAAAGATCGAAGATCAGCCGGACGTTTCGGTGAAGCCGCGCGCGCGAATGCGTCGTGATTACCGGAAATTCGTCGCGGCGCACATCCGACGGATCTGCTGAAATATTGCGTGCGTCAGCGATGTAAACGATGTAGAACAAGCGCAATTCGCGCGAACGATGGACGCGCCGAAACAATATACACATCCATCTTCGGTAAATTGCCGATTCCGAAAGAATGTGGGGCAATTAAGCTCACCTGACAACCCGCGGATATGAATCGCACGAAGATACGTTTGCTGTCAGCTGTAACGTATTACATAATATTTTAAACAAGAGAGAGAAAAAGAGAGGGAAAGGAGGAGAGAGAGAAAGAGAGAATGATCATCAAAGATACGTGATGCACTTAATTCACATCTGGTAACCCGAAGTCTGTGCATTTATTTCGCGAGAATGAGACGGTCCTTTAATGACAAGTAGCTGCGCGATCGAGTTTCTCTTTCGTCAGAAATCGTCAGAAAGTAGGTAAGAAATTAATAATCACGTACATAAAGTTGGATGGTTAAATAGAGATAATAAAAACTGAATTTCGCAACATTTTCGATATGGCGTATGAAACACGTATGTGATAAAAACACGTACCGGCGTGTAATGTAAATTTTACATCAGAGTCTCCATTAACGCCGGGGTCACATAGTGGTAACATTAATATCAGCCAATAAAGCGACGCACGTTCTATTATGACAAAGTAATTTCAAAATGCGAGATGACACGTGGAAAATTGCAAAATACGTTCGCAGAAATGAAACACAATCTATGCCACATCAAAATATAGAATGCACTCTATCTTTTCTCGTAACGTAAAGAAAGATGACTTTATAACATATCACGGAAAAAAAGGATTAGCATTATACCGTAGCAAAAATAGGAACGCTTGACATTTCTTGCAGCAAAAGCTATAATTTATCAATAGTAGAAAAACTTTTAGCTCTCGCTGCAAAAAAATGTTAGGTGTCCCTATTTTTGCTATAGTAGCTAATCCTTTTTTCCATGATCATATCATCCAAACTATATTCGTTCCATGTACGACACACAAATCAAGATACAAATATTTATCAATATTATTAGAAAATTACTCATCGAGTTCTCGTCGTCGATAGTTTCCCTGTTTGTTAATCAATTTAGCAACAAAGAATATTTATCTCTCTCTTCTTCTCTATTTATCTCTCTTTTTCCTCTCTAAAAATTACATTCAACATTAAAAACGGAAAGATTCTTTATTTCCCTTTTAGTTGAATTAGACACTCCTCATAATTAAATTAGCCACACGGTACAGAAAACTTTTCCTACATTTTATTAGATCTGAACGCGAATGACAGCGAATTCACTAACAATAAGCGATGAAGAGTTAAAAGGTCGAAGGCAAACCATTATGTGCATGTTCTCGGTGACGTTGACGTTATAAATGAATCCGAATGATTAATTATGCGAACAATGCATTGAAGAAGAGATCGAGATATATAATAACAATACACGAGATGACATCATGAATTGTATTATTCGCATAATAAATGATTCAATCTGTCATTCATAAATCACTGATTGATCAAATAAGCAATTTTATATTGTTATTTTTTAAAATAAAATATCATATGTTAGGATTATGCTAAATTTTTTTTAGAATACAGAGAGAGAGAAGTAAGAAAAGAGGAGAAAACTATTTTTAAAAATAAGTGCACATGGTTGGCAATCACAAATTTGTGAAACTGTGATTATTTGTCAAGTTCGGCTATAGGAATAGGTACAGTTCTACACGACGACGCTCTTCTTCGCTAAGCTGCAGAGAACAGGCTCTCGACACTGTCACAAGTCGTCAGTCTCGTTCTTGCGCGAAATTGTCAAGATCTCTCGACAAAGCCCGGTTACGAGAAAATGGGCGTCGCGATGAATTTGCATAAATTGTCACGGACACGATTAATCGCTCGTTTCCCGAGCGCCGTCGCGAATAACGTCGCGATAACAGTCACGCGCGCATAAATCCGGAAATCCCCCGGACAATTTAATGCGTTGGTATTGTCACTCCGGGAAAATCCGACGAGATTTCTCGTACGACCGTGAAATTGCCATTGGTACCAGCCACCGATACAAAGGGAGCAAAGGGATGTACGCGAAACGGTCAATTCGTATCTTACAATAGTATTTATATAATTCCATTTAAGTGTAATTATGTGGGATTTTAGAAGCTAAAAGAAATGAGAAAAATCTACCAAGTAAACAAAAGAGTTGGGCTACGCAAAAAGCTTTTTAGCTTGTAAAGCAATTTATCCTCTGGTGCAGCCAATGTTTAAAAAATATATATTAAAAATAAAAAACAAAGAATTTTCATACACATACACACACAATTCAGTGTTTCGCTATAGATCACTGTTGGATCTACTGTTGTGTGAGGGAAAGTGTCAAACGCGAAATGTCATTTTGACAATGCAAAGTAAAGAAGCTTTTGCGTCACCCTCAGCTTTTCGTTCCAATCCCGTTTATTTTGAGAGTCGCGTGAGCTTTGCGGGAAGACCGAATGAATAATCGCCTTTGCGCGATTAATCATTCTCGCGGATCGAAAATCGAAAGCAAGAGCGGTTTTCAAAAGGCTGAACATTCTTTCAGTTAACGGGTACTTATTAACTTCTAGCCTATGACAGCTAATTTGGGTTCGCGAAACATTGAAACGGCACGAATTAGCGCCATTTATTACACAACCCGTACAGTGCTAATTAGTTATTTTTTTGCCCCTTACTTCTCTTTTTCTTCATTGATTTAACCCTAGGTAAATAATATATAGGATATAATAGGAGAGAAGAAAGTCGGATGAGCATCTCTACCTGGCCTGTAACGCTGCGTTATAATTAAATCCCGGACGTGTAATTTAAATTAAGTCGCCCCGGCCTTAACTACTTCGCGCACGGGCAAGTTTTTTTCCCCCGCGGCGGTGCAATTGTTCTTTTTCTTCGTAACTCGAATTAATTTTTCACACGCGCGGGCAGACTGAGCTCCTCGTCGGTGCCGGTCCGGTGTCCTGCATGTGGCCTAGAAGGTAGTGGCTAAATAATCGCGTTGCCCGTCTCGTCAACTTTTCACGAACTCGCTGCGAACGATAAAATACGCGAACAATGCCAGGTGTTCCCCGCGGCGTATAATGAAAAGTTAAATTAAAAAGACACCGGGGGCCACGAATAGAGGATCTCCTATTCTTTAACGTTTAACCCTTACATGTGGTGCCTTTTTTATTGCTCGTTCGCCAAGTGCGGCGCGATAAAAAGACGTCCTTTAAATTCGAATCCCTCTTTACTGCGGTACTTCTGTGTCGTACATCATGTGGGCGATTCTATATTACAACGTCGTTAGTTATATACGACTGATGGATTTACACTTATATTATCACATCTGTGGTGCTTAAGTCTATAATTTGTTAGTTGACGTAATTTTAATTATCTTTCTAAAAATTACTAATTACTAATACCTCTAATTTCGCACGGTTATCATTTCATGTCTATCAAGAATGCACGAGAATTCTCTCTTATACTTTATCGCCGATTTTACACTTATATCGCCGAGAAATCGTAATATGTTTTAATATTAATTTCGTAAGTGTGGCTCTAATTTATAAAAAAAAGAGTTAAATCAATTTTAACATAAAGATGAGTTTAGTTTTGATTCGATCAACGTTGTACATCGCAATCATAAACAGCAATCACCATCGCGAATCGAATATCCGAACTCGCCGATTCTGCCAAGCCGGTTATCGAAGATTACGCCAATATCGCGCGTTTCGTTCAGTACTACGACCACGCTTCACAGTTGGCCAATCATCGGCACTTATCTTTATTCATGTTTGCTTTGGCCCTCACCCCGTCGACAGGGATGTTGATATAACGCTGGTGGCTCGCGAGTGTCGCTTGGAGGGTGCTCACGGACCCAGTTCCATTTCCAATCGAGTCGGGAGGCTTGCTTCCCTAATAATGGAATTTCAAATGTCAATAAAACTGCGACGCGGATAGTGTTCCTTATCGAATCCATTCGAGAGACTAACTCCAATCTTCCGCCGATGTTCAACGCGATTCTCGCGCTGCATATTTAAGAAAATCAAAATATTATTCTTATTGTACAATAATCATATTGAGCAAAAATGTATCAGTAAATTAATTGGTATGTCTAAGTAAATTAATACAGAGAATAAATGCATTTTCTCATCGGCACCTTGTTGAGCAATAATTTTTACCCTGCAATTTTGTTTCTCGTGAATTTTGAATCACTTTGTACAATCGCACGTCATACTGGCGAGACTCTGAGCGAGTGTCTTTGAATTCCGATGAATGCGATGGATGTGCGTAATGGAAAACCAACAGACACTAACGAGAGGCTAAAAATGTCAATACTAAACGAATGAAACTAAAACGGCGAAAAAAGAGCAAACCGAAGTGCATCCGAGCGAAAACATGTGGGCACTTGGATTGACAGAGAGTGGCGGTTTTATCGTAAATGGTTTATCGACGCAGATGAATCGGGGCAATTGATGTCCTTTCTCCGGTCCTTTCTAATATTTTATGTATCTCTTACGCTTGCGTTTGTCACGAAAGCACCTAATTCGAAAATTTATTGCTAATGTCTCATAAAAGGTTTAGATACTTATAAGGTTTTAGTTTAAATCCTTCGAGATCAAAATCTATAACAAACAAATTTTTATAAAGTAAATTTTGTATTATTTTATAAAAAATAAAAGAGTTTGCAAGATAATTACGCATTTAATTACGTATTCTATAAACGTATAAACGAACACGATCTGCTTCCTTAATTTTTTCTTCAAGTTGGTGAATAAAACCAATGCCATAAATACCGCGCAACTGCGGTGAAATATCCTTCGGACTGTTTCTTTTTAATTAAACTGCACCTTTGTGTTACTTTTCCTTCTCGTAAAGGAACGTCTACAGGCTGTGCAATTTTCACGGAAGTTTCAATCGCCGCAGCCATTAGCGGCACGCGCTACACGGCAATAATTTCTTCTGTCTATTCGTGAAGCCACGAGTCACGTGGCACACAAAAATGTATCGTTTTTTCGTTATATCAGTAGCACGTTACAGAAATTGTATCATATTATACCTACAGCTCGCAAGATCGCAGACGAGCGAATTTGTCGGCGCGGAAACGCGTTCTTGAGAACGATCGCGTAATAAACGCAACGTAGTAATCCTAATTAATTCATTATTAACGATCGCGTCGTGACGCGATAAGACAGATCGTCGTGATATGACAAATCGACAAAGTCGCGCTCGAGTTGTAACAAGCGATCAGCTTTTGCACGCGCCGACGAGACAGGAATTAGAAAACTTTTGACGCGAGTTCATGAAATTCAGATGTTGTCCTGCGACGCACCTCTGTAGGTACCCGAAGGGAAATTTCACGCCGCCGAGGAATACAAAGTCGCAAGGATTGTGGCTGAGACGAAACAAGATTTCCATAGTTTCCAAGCAAATGCAAGATCACGGGTATTTCAATTTTTCTTTTACACATAAATATTCAGCATTCTCGGCACTGTCCAATGATACTTTAAAAACTCGTTATTAATAAATAAAGAATTATTTTCGCACGCCACAAAGTTGCGTTTCTTCATAGTTTCCCGACTTTCCTTAATTCCATTTTAAATATTTATTATTTCCTCATTTTCACGGTATTTCAGGTTTGACAGAATCAGCGATTTTCTGACATTCTTAATATAATATGATTGTCATTGTATTAACAAAAAAAAATTTCTTATATTCGTGATTTAACGTTACGAATCTCGCAGAAACATGTTATGGAAGATATATATATTTTTCTTAGCAGTCGCTCTTGTGCTCTCGATTTGCTGACATCTCATGGTTTCGGTGCTCTGTTTTTACTTTATATTGACATTGTGCAAATGCACGGAAGTTTACGAAATTTACATCAAGCGATCTCACCACTCGTTAACATTACACATCTCTTGACTTTTGATTCTTTCTGCGAAAAACTATAATCTCAGGATGTGTGTATAAAGCGATGGTTTTGGTCACCTTATAGATCACTTGAGAAGGACCCGATCCTTGGGGTCAAAACGTCGTAACAAAACGTTACATTATACTTGCCAATTGTGTTGATATAAATAAACACATTTTCTGTTTTAATAATATTGGCGGATCAATCTCTTATTTTTAATATATATTTATTTTGATTGTGTGAAAGATGGATGCGTGAGGTATAGAGGCATCTTTTGACTTCGACGGAAATTCACATTTCTCTTCGACGGTTTTCCGAACAAAATTGAGAAGATAAGTGCTGCAATAAAGCGGCGGTGTCTCGCGAAGAGTCCCGCTGCTCCACAAAATTATCGTTCGTTTTCCTTTCTCAGTGCGCCGAACTTCCATCGCCATTGCGGAAAATGATGAAACTTCGTAATACAGATGATAAAATGGGAGTAAAAGCAAGAAAACATCCCGCCGCGCCGTTGAATACGTCGGCGCGGCCATATTTAGTAAATGTAAATTTACTTTTACAAAAGTTTTCTCACGAATTGCATCCGTAAACTAATATCATACTCGTACAATGGAAGAATTTTTAGAACGTACTCTGCATATATATCTGCATTTGGGACACAGTTTTTAGTAGAATATGTAAAATTGTATAACATGTAAAATTGTAGAATATGTAAAATTTTGTAGAATATGTAAAATATTAACAAATTAATATTTCATATTACTATGTGTCTCGATAATTAAGATTGTTTTATACTTGCACTAATTTTTCTCGTAATATTATTCGCAAAATTATGTACAAAAAGTATGCAAAACTAAATAGAATTTTTTACAGCAAAGCGGAATGTCGCATATCATAAGCACAGAAATAATTACAATGTAATACAATCCATAAGTAACGCCTTCGGCTGTATGTTTATAGAACAACGTCTGAAGCAAAAAGTTGAAAAATTGAAGAAGTATATGAAGTACGCTAATGGACTTGTAGTTAAGTTGTGCTGGTGAAGTTTTCTTGGAGATGTCGCAACAAAAATCTTGAAGAAAAAGGTCATGGACTAAAATAACCGCGTAAAATAGCAAGACAACGTCAAGCTTAGCTACATGTCTTTTATTGCACTGAATAACGAATATTTCTCATAATATAATCGCAACGCTATTTTTATAAAAAAAAAGGTGGGCGGCAGTTTCAGTATAGGAAAGCAAGCGTCATTTATTATGCAGCGCATAAACTATACATGTCGAACGCGATATAACAAAAATTATTTCTCAACACAGTAGCCTCTTTCTATTTGTCATAATCGCCACGTTAAAATGCGAACTATTAAAAAGTATTGTACCGGCATGGCAACCGTTTGTTGTAATAATTTGCCGTCGCAATTAACTCTGATATTTCTGCTTTAGCGATCATTGCACAAGTGAAGTCTGAATACTTGGAGAAGAAAAAGGTTGCTTCAAAGAATATTTTTCCGCTAAAATGTGCACTGCTTTCAACATTTGCCCCGATCAAACATTCATACGGGCAGCTGCATTTCGGAAAAAGCGGAGCGCAGCAAAGCCACAACACGGAGTGTAAAGGCAGAAAATTGCAAATACCCCACGGTGCAGCTTCGATAAAGAACTCTATGTTTATTGCAAGTACCGTGTCCACGACGGGCTTTGGTAAATAATCAAGTCAATCCATTCTTATTGCCTCTCGATCGCGCACAAAATCATAAGATTATGTATTTATTAGGATCCAAAACGTGATATTAGAGTGGATTTGGACTTTTGAATTATATGATGGATGTGAGCAAAAGGGAATTGAAATTCGATATAGCGTGGAAGTATTCAAGAATTCCTTGTGACACGGATAAACGCACTTCGCTGCGATGTCAAACGGAATTTATTGATTCTGCGATTCGATCACAAACTGCACTCTATCGTTTGACATGAGTTTAACTCAAAATGGCTAACCGATCGGGTATAAAAGGAATAAGGGTAACACGCGGAACGTCAAATCCCCGTTATTAAACTCTCTGTAATTGATTCTTACCGTAACGACAACCAATAATGCAGTTGTTAGTTCTTTAAAATTTTCTATTTGTATCTGTCTATTTATATTTTAAGAGATTTATCGTTAACTCAATTTTTTAGAAATGCAACAATCTACACTTTCACAATCATCGCTAAATGAAATTTAATAGTCGCATCCAACAATATTCAACAATCACTGTAAAATTGATCACGATCATACGGTTACGCATGATAATCATGTGATAATTGCGTGTTTTGTTACGCATCAGTTTATTATTGGTAATACTAAATTGCAAAGGCTGATGCGTCAGAAATATAGATATATGTTATATTCATTATTAATCACCGTTTAATGCTTCTCTTTAATCAATGATAGTATAACAATTTAATTTTTATTATAAATATATATACGAAATTGGATTCAAAATATATTTACACTCGTTCATAATCAGATATTAAATATATATAATTTTTATTAAAACAATATTGTTATCGGGTATAATTATTACAATTAAAGAGTGAATAATTTCGGGCACTTTAATTTTTAAACAAACAAGTAAAGGGCACTGAGAGTCGACGCGGTTCTTGATGCGTTGAAATATCAGATTACTGATTTATTCATTCATTGTACCTACATTCAATCCGTACGTTTCGGCTCAGGATTGAGCCATCTTCAGCGATATAAATTAATATTTGATCAAGTTCTCCATTATACCCAAATGAGTTTCATGATTGGAAGATCCAGAAACGATGTTAGTTTGTAAATGACTACGAGATTAAAATCAGATAGTCAAGAGAACGAGAACATTACACAGAAAGACATTATCAAAGAATCAGGTACAAAGTTTTATCCGAAACAGCACATATAAAGAGATTTCGAAATGACGGTCTTGTCAAGAGGGCGCACACATGGTAAATGACTTTAATTTTTGATGCTATAAACGCGGGAGATACGTAAAACCCCTATCGTAGTTAAGGTTCAGATTATAAGACGTTTAATTTAAACAGAGATTATTCTCATGTATGTATATCTGTATCGCATCAAATTTGGAGCTCACCAAAGTTATGCTGGCCTCATCTCTTGGATTACATCGTCTATGAGACTAAGACAAGTTATGCAATTTAACTCAACTATTTCCTCCTCCGGGTGTAAGTAAAACGAGCGGCAGAGACGGATTCCGGAATGGATATAATTGCTACGACGTACAAATATGTTTTCGTGAGTGTATACGACATGGCACAACACAGGGAGAGAAATCGCGATGACAGATAAGAGAGGGTTGCATGTTCCGCCGCGTGATATAAGCGAACGAGAGCAATTCGGCTGAGTGACGTGCATCGCGCAATTGCATTTTCGCTCGCGGGTCTCATGATGGTGAAGGATTGACAATAAAATACGGACCCCGCGCGCGACCGGGAAGACGTGCGTCATCGCGGTTAAGAATAGGACGAAGGGAGTAAATTGTCCGGATGGTGAAGCCGCGTATTTGGAATGTCGACCATGCGAACGTGAAAATGCGATGCGGTTATAGTGGCGCGCGCGCGCGCGCGCGTGCACGGCTTGACGTTCACTTCCGTATAAATATTTTCTTGGCATGGATGTGTTGGCGATATCTTGTGCAGGTCTAGTGGAAGCATCGATTATCGGGTTTCAAATTATCCGTCCGCCCGTATTACACGCCGATGTTTTATGCGCGCGCCTCGGTTTTCCTGAATGATTATAAGGATAAAATTTCGAGACCGAATTGTGAAATCGCCGTATCTTTTCGCACACTTTTCTTTTCTTTTGCAAAAATCGTGAACGTCTCCGTTGTGTGTTAGTAATGAGTAATTTAGAATTTATCAATTAACAGATGATTAATTCACATGTTTTTGCTTTTTAAATAACGACTGCAAAATAACATGACGTTGTGATATTAATGACTAATCAATGACTTTATGTCGCAAATTAGATTTGGCACAATTTTTATGGACAAGTGTAAAGGATTTAGAAACAAAATAGATACACATTCTCCATTTTTCAAAATTTATGGTAAAGTCGGGAGACTTCGCACTTCGTTAAATAAATTATCCTTTTTTTATTTGAGTCAAAATAAAAAAATAGTTTTATTATATCTACATATATAATAAATATATATGAACTAAATTCTCTTCCTTCCGTTATCGAAAAAAAAAATGTAAAATGCTTCTTTGATAATCCTCGTAAAAAGAGCTCTCATTTTTATATCGTGAACAAGTATTTATGTGTAAATTTCGAATTAAGCTTCAGTAATTATCTCTCTGCGTTACCCAAAGCCGGGTTCCAAGAAAATAGGAAAAGTTCATACGAGCAACAGGATTCTTTGTGGCGAGAACGCGACTAAAAAATCTGGATGATAGAGAAGTATCTGAATATTCGCCGCACATTGTGAATTTCATAAACGTCGCCTAGTTTCCTGCAACTCGATTTAAAGCACGCGGCAAAGGAAAGGAAGATGTTTCAGGACCAAATAGGACCGCTTTGTATCGCCGCGGTGGGACTAAGCGGATGTGACGGAACAGCCGTGAAATCGGATGGAATTGGCTTTAACCCGCTTTCTTGTCGAGGGTGTTTCCCATCCCGTAGAGTTGAACCGCGGAAATAGCGAGCTTTACCCCACACACGATCAAATCGATCCGAGGGATGGTATACAAATAATTTCTAAAGAATAATACAAATACACTTTGCGCTTACGTAATACAATCAAGCGATTTTAAAACAAAAAGTTGTTTTTTTACAAGTTAGCTGATTTTGTTTAACGAAGAAGAACCGTCATTACAAATTCTTGATCTGAATCAGTGAATAGTCACTGAGCGTCAGTCTAAAGTATGCCATTCAAGTGAAAAGTTCACTGGAATGGCATACTTTAGACTGACTCAGTGACTATTCACTATTCAAATCTAGAGAGTTCATATTAAATATAGGTATTTATTACTAATTCGCAAATTACAAATCCGTTAGAGCGTCTAGCTTGAAATTTGATAAAGTCGTCCATGCAGAGTTCATCGAGCCTAATGCAGCGTGCAAATAAGTTCTGGAACAGATCGCGAGAGTGGCATGGACTCGCGAAGATGAATAAATAAGCGTAGTCGCGAAAATTACATCCTCGAGTTCGGCGAAATTAAATTTATTGTGACGCAGCGAGACGGTCGTTCGCGTTCGGCGAGATTTGCGTCCGGGGGCGAAGGGGCCACCGGGTAAATGGGATTACTTTCCGCCGAAGTAGGTACGTCTTATGACTATTTCATTGTCGCGCTCTTTGTGCACGCCCGACGTAAGCGCTATTGTACTGTAAAATTGAATTCCATTTGCGTTCCATCCGATCGGATTCTCCGCGGCAAAAATGCAGTTCGCGCGACTTGTCATTTTTTATCTTAACAGACTGTTGTTTGAATAGTTAACGGACTGCTCTTTGCAAAGCGCTTTCTAATTTAATGCTAATTCCGTGATTTCGGCGACTTCTGCTTCGGACGTATATAAAAGTGCACTCATGGACAATCGGAAATTACAAAAACGCATAACATTATCTTTCTAGAATCCGGAATTTTAATTTAATTTACAATAAAATTTACATTTAACGTTTCGAATACCTAGACAGCACGAATTGAAAATTGACTGGTAAATTAAATAACACAAAACAAGCAAGAAATATATAACGACAACGCTGCGCATTTTCTCTCACGGAAATGTATATATTTTTTTTCAACATACGTCAAAGCTATTTTGCTTGCGTACTTTCGTCGCGAGGTCGCAATTACAGAGAAACAACAGAAATTACATCCTTTTTGGATCAATGTTTCATGCGCATACGAATTGATCTCGTCTTTTGTATATGTATATGCACGTTTGAATCATGCATGTTGCAAAAAACTATTCCGTATTTCTCAGCAAAGAAAGAATAACATAGAATTGTTGAAATAAAAAGGATAATGTCCAGCTTATAAATATTTGTTGGAAACTAAAAATAATTGTATTACTTTTAATATTAACACTAAACGTACGAAAATGTAAAATTAATACTTACATAAACTATTTAACAAATAAAATTAAATATCTGAAAGTTATATTAATATATAAAGAAAAATTTATACTCGCCGACAATTATATTTTTCGAAAGCTTGATCGAAAGGGAATAAAATTCTTTAGAGTGATATACCTCGAATGACAAAAGGTAATTTAATTGTCTTGTAAATGTAGCAAAAAATAAAATTGCAATGCTATAAGCGTAATTAACGTTTGGGCGAGAAACCCACAAACGAATAGCTGGTGTAGCGTTTTATGTAACAAACGGTTATAATAAAAATATATACGTTGAAATATCGATTCTATCTTGGTTGAAACGTGTCACCAATTGTTCGTTTTTGCAGCGATACTTATGGATTAAAAGGTACAATCGTAAAATGACGTTTTATTCAAGGTAATATGGATACGTCAGCAAGGTATATATTAATTGGCACGGAATTTAATATGTTATCAAAAAGAACTGACAAGTTTCTACCTTTTACCACTTTCAGTCTCCCATTTTAATACTTTCATAACGTTACTACAATATTAGCATTGGTGTAACGTAAAATTTTATGTTCTGTTTCTTTTATATATGTCTGATCTACAATTAAATTATGTGATATATTAAAATAAGAAATATGCAGTTATAGACAAAAAGAAAAGAAGGTACAAGCTTCAATTGTCAATATCGTAATCGAAAGAGACTTTTATGTCGATAATGGTACGATATATCGTATATCTTGCTTGATATTTGACTATTTTAACCTTCTTGGATTCTATTTTTATCTTTTGACTTATCCATTATTACCGCGTATTGAAGATGAGTAAAAACCCTCGACTTGAGACCCAGTTTGGAATCGCTTCTGTGCTCCACCTGATACGTTCGCCTTTATTGTTCTCCGCGTCGTGATGGAGCTTTTATAGAGCGCAAATGTGACTGAAAGTCGATCGTATACGGCGGCATCCTGTCCTATAAATCTCCTACGTGTTTCTTTACGAGCGAATGCACATTTTTGATATCGCGCCAATTTATGCGGCTTCCGTAAAAATAAGAAAGCACAAAAGCAAGATCCACACAGTTTTACCAAAGCAGACAGAATGGGAAAGAGTAAGTCCTATGTATTATGTATCACAAGGATCGTTCTTCATCTTCTATCGAATTTATACCAATTCCAAAGAGTATAAATCGCCTATAAATGTCATTACACATGTATCATCTCGAATAAGAAATTCAACAGAAATAACATAAAATTAGGTAGCTCTTAATAATACTGTAAAACGAATTTTAAGCGTGACGTGGAAAGGGCGTTGATTCAATCAAGCTGTAATCGTTATTTCACGTAATGAATGATCAACTAACTACACACGTATCGCGTAACTAACGATTTAATGCAACACTGCGTTTATCACTGTAATAAAACTCACAGAGCGTTATATTATACTACCGATTAAAGGTAATTTAAGCCGTTATTGTGGAAATGTATAATGACGGTACAAAGGGTTGTATTAACGCGCAAGCCATCGAACAGATATTGTGGTAATTATTACAAATGTTACGGGATTACGTTATAAAGCGCGAACTTTTGCAATCACGCCGATGCGATGTATGCAAATATCGCGAAACGATTTGACGATATCTTTTCAAATTTTCGGACAAGTTTATTGGACGGTCCCCGCAGTTATCTAAAATTTCTTCATTAAGATAATATTTTCGCTTGTGTGAAAGAGTACCGTTAACTTTCTAAGAGGATTCTCATAAAGAGCGAGATTATATCCTAACGGCATTATTACCAGCCGCAGTCTCGGGAGGTTTGATCCTTTTCTAGCGTCTCTTACTTAATTAGTGCACTTTATAAGACGAACTGTACCCCTTATCACGATGACAATTCCTCAGCCTAAATATAACTTTCCGCAGTGTACGGATACTAAAAGATGATTCTGTTATAAAAAATCAAGATTACACACACTGGAAAAAAATTATTATTTACAAGAAAATTGATATTTTCTCAAATCTACCTAATATTTCTTTGAATTAAGGAAACTAAACTCATAGAAATCAAAAAAAATTTTCGTGCAAATAATAAATTTTCTTCAGTGCAAAAGAAAAAAAGTGTCAAATCAAAACATATAGATACTCGTATATACGCAACAATCTATAATCTTCTTATAAGAATTTCAACTTTTCATTCTAACTATAATCTTCTTATAAGAATTTAACTTTTCATTCTAACTTTTTTTCTTGAAACTATATGTACAAATAATTTCATTCAAGGAAGTTTTCTTCTTTCAACGCAATATATACCTCATTTCAAAATTATAGATTGTTGCGTATATTATACGAGTATATAAGTCTTGATTTGACACTTCTTTTTTTCTATAATAGAGTCAAACGTATCTGAAAACGCTTCTAATAACAATTTTTTATCTTAATTAATAATAATTCTTTTAGTCGATACATTTTTCATAGAACAATACCGATTAATTAATTTTATTAATTTAGGTCGAAACGATTGTAATAATTATATTGCGATTATTCGATATTATAACTTTTTCTTTATAGAACATTGAAATATGAAGCGTATCAGTGACGCATAGTCCGAGTAAAGGTGGAAAAGCAATTTTAAAGTTTCGCAACGATGCTTCATGAATTCGCTAATGACGAAATGTAGGTATGCATCCAGCAAAACCACGTTATGCTCGTTCAGCAAGTACGCAATTGTTCGCTTTTTGCGGGGATACCAGTGACATCCTTGGAGTTTTCGCAATTTGCAGGATTACTTTGTTTCGAAACGCGAAGTATATTAACGGTCGACTTTGTTTCGAAACGAACACCTCGACAAAGGCAAACGAATTTAAGGGTGTGTGTTGATCACTGCGTGGTCAACAATTTGCAGTTAAGCTACAAATAATCGAGAATGAAAATCGCCGCGGTGGATTCTGACGCGAGCATCGTCCATGAATCTCATCCTGCTAATACAACGTCGACAGGCAAATTCGTTCGGCCACGGAATGGAATTCATAAGCGTCCGTTAACTCGGGCATACATGATACATACATGTGGGAACGGCTTGCGGTAAACGAGCAATTTCGCCGGCAAGCGAACGAAACTTGCGCGCCGAATTCGGCGTGTGTGATCTTTCTTAATATCCCGCCGAAGATTACACGTGGTTGGATTCACAAAGCCGGAAGCCATAGAGAATTTTATCGCTCTATCCAATAATACCTCTCTAACCAGAATTCAGGATAAGATTGACTCTGATCGAACCGGAAGTTAGCCGCATAGATGATGGATTTATTCGACGTAACTTTTTAATGGATTAAATTTGTTATCGTATACCGTTTATTCAATGATAAAATCATGATGAGCTTGAGATGCTTGTATAATACTCGATAGAACATTTTTAAAAAAATAGAAAGAGAGAGAGAGAGAGAGAGAGAGAAAAATATGAATTATCAATAAATAATTTTTTAGTTAAAAGATTTTGCTTTAATATTAAATGAGACTATAAACGATATACTTATGCAATAAGAAAAATAATGTAGCAGTTTCAAAATTAATTCTCTTTCCTTACTGCAAACTGTAAAGATATAAAGAAAGCGGAACAAGCGTTTACAGCCATGCTCGCACGATTACGGGAGCAATGAATCAGACCGACGAACCTCGTGCTTGCACGCTTGCAAACTGAAAAGTCTCGGAAATACCCATTCCGAATTGTAGCTATTTCTTTCTTGCGCGTAAAGTGCAACGTGATCTTCGCATAGTTAGCATCAAGGAGATTGTTGACCTATAATAACACGGGTGTCTTATTTTACCTTAAGGCGGCTTACGAACGCTCTTTAATTTTCGTAATATGCGGTGCGCGATTATGCAAATGCTTTTGTAGCTATACGGTTGATTATGAATATTTTTCTTGCTATGAAATATATTGTTGCGCCATCCTCATTTTACGACGGAACGGTTTTCTCATGACAAAAATAAAATGTAGATATCTTTTAAACTAGGCATTATTAAATGTCTTTATTCGTGCAAAAAAAGTATTTACTAGTAGGTAGTATTAGCAAAAAATATTTGATCCTCTTATATATAAGAGAATTTTCATCAAACTACGAGGCTAGATTTTAATCTGGATTTAATGAAAACTTCGCTAATAGGCACATGAATTTTCGAGAACTCGTACAATGAAACGCACGTTAGGGATTACCCAGTAAATCCAGTAAATCTACTAAATGTGTATGCGTATTTATGCCAATCTCGCCTCTACGGATCGTACGAAACAGTCCATTTGAGAATTTTAAGGCAAATTTATAGGCGGTTTTTATCTCTCTAACAAACCATTTTGCGCCTAATTTTCTAATATCAATCCGTATCCACACACACACACGTAAATAAAAATAAAATCGAGTATCTATTCATAATTTTCTGCAACTAAAATTGTTGTTAGCTCTAACATACCTAATTTTACTTAAAACATAGGATACATACTTTACTTTACATTACGCAAAACACGAAATCGGAGCTATTATTTACCTTCGACAGAATAAAATAGCGACTTCACAAATGAGATAATCACTTACATCATCGACTCACAAATGAGTCTATAAATAAATAAGAGAGTTCCATTGTATATTCTTTTATGGAAGCGCAAATACAATTTATCGACTAAAAGGAAAAAACCGAAGAGAAATAATAAAAGTTATTATTGAATGCCGAAGTGTGTGTGTATCTGTGTGTAAAATGTATGCTCTGCAATATTTTCTAAACATTTGTCATAGAAAGTAAAAAATAAAAATGAAAAAACACCCCTAACAACACACTGTGCCATTGAACAAAAAACAAACCATAAAATTGCGGCAATTCTTTAGAGGTAGGTAATGCATCTACTGCTGGAAAATTAATGCGTTCCTTTGTCATTGTCACGGACACTATCCTACCGTCGTACCTAATGCAGAATGCAAAAGGTTTTTATAGTGGACGTTAACGTTTGTGTTCCCTCTGCGTCAAGAAAAAGGGGTATCGCGCAAATTCGAAATTCTTTCCGAAGTTACTCAACCATCTTGAGCTTAAACCTTCCGCAAACTAAACGTATCTTAACAATATAATATTATTTCCCTATTTTTAAAATGATTATATATGTTATTTTACAGACCGATAATTATTTAAATATTTTATCCTCAATTTTCAACGCAATAACCGCTGCTTTATGATAAATTGCATATCTCATTCCTCTTTTTTCACGCTGTCATAATGAGATTCTGACGTAAAACGCAGCAAAAACGAAGACTAATCCTTTTATCGCCAGCACGATTGTATCGCTACGCAAACAGATCGGCGGCCATTTCTACGGAATCTCATCGACTGTATTGACTTAGATTTAAAGTGGTCAGGATTATCCCTATTTAAGCATACGAACGGTTTAGCGAGGGTGAGAGATAGGGGTGGAGAGATAGAAGGCAATTGTGTCGGATGAGAGCGAATGAATGGAGATGCGGGAACCGCGAAACTGTAAAAACGTCAACGAGAAAAATTTCAATTCGAGGCCAGACCCCGAGATCGAGATTTTATTGAATAGCGCGATGCAAGAGAGAGGCAGGACCACGATGACTCCACTCTGATGAGGGTGAACAGGAAATTAACGAATTTAGGGCGTGGCGCGTCCCATTATATTCCTGTTTCTTCCTCATTCATAGGGTGAGAAATACCCTTGTAAATCCCCTTCGAGTAGTGCCAAATTGGATCAGCTAAAACGACTTTCTTTATTTACAATTTTCGAAAAAAGCACTAAAGACAATCGCAAGTACGGGTTGAACGTTGTCTTTCCCGAGAAATCGTATGGTGAAGACTCTTATTAGCATAGACGTCACTATCAAAAATCAGCGATTAGAGATAAGACAGTTAGAATAATTTAGATTAAACGTAAATTTTTGCTCGAGTTACATTAAAAAAATCTCGAAAAGCTGCACCATGACAGATAGAGCACAGGAAACAAAGTTGCCAATTAAGGCTAATTAAAAACTACTAATTGTGACGAGCATCATCACGGTTCTCACAACAGCATTAATTTTCTTTTAAATAAAAAGTATACATAACGTCTCTTATTCTCTCGGGTAATAAACTGTTAAGGGGATCCTAAAGTCGTCTGTATTACTGACGAAAATGTAATTTTCGCACAGCTGCTATTTTTATCGAATTTATAGAATTATAAATCCTTTTCCAGGATTAAGGATGTTCGGGCGGTACAGGTATATTTTCCCTGTCAAAAGTTAAATGCTTATGTACAATCAATTTCTAAAGTTAAATCACTTTTTGAATTTGACAACATTGCGTGGAATTTTTGATAGTGTACGTGTATCTCATAGTCTCCTCATCTGTAATTGAGCGTACTTTTCGGCTAACCTAACCAAACCGAGAAATTTTTCGAAATCATTATTAAATAAAAAAAAACGAGTCTCCTAATGAAACTAAGAATTGGTGTGGATAATTATATAGTCTTACTCGTTCTGCTTGCAAAATTTCAGATTTTTTTCATTATTTTTCAATGATATAATAATTTTTCCTCATTTGCCATAAGAATACGAGTGATTTTATTATTTAATTTCTCAACAACAAGTTTCCTAAACAGCCTGAAACTTTGATAGAATTTTTTTTATGATGAAATCTACAGAATTAATTTGGATTCAAAGAGTTTTCATCATTTTAGTCGTAATGCCTGAACATCCTTAAAGTATACACGCAAACGGAGACAGGACTGGTCAACTTTAAATTGAGAAAGAAAAAAAAATTGACCAATTCCGTCTCCGTTTGCGTGTATATTTTAATCCTGGAAAAGGATTTTTAATTCTATAAATCTAAAAAAAAATGGCAGCTGTGCAAAAATTACATTTTCGTCGGTAATGCAGACGGGTTTAAGATCCCCTTAACACTCAATTGAGGAAACACGATGCCGCACATGCAGCGCGATTAAAAAGTTCGAGTTAATATGCACATAGTAAACGTTGGCCATATTACAAGCCTAGAGAGCTAATACGTAATTTGGCTGAGCGTCAAATAACGACGGAGCAAGAGTGAACGATTGAGGCCGCGTTGAAGTTCGCCTTTTAAACGAGCTTAATTAATAAACTTTGTTTCGCCGGAACGACCGTTCGACCAACTTCCAGCCTTAATTAGGGATGCTATGTTCATACGACGGGCAAACGTATCGCCAGGATCGACATTTCTTCAATTTTTGTTAATTATATTGGTGATACGTTGACTTGACGAGTCGGATGAGGAGTCATCGATCATAATTAGCCGCGCGCGGAGGTACGTGTTAACGCGCTAATTTCGTTATTTTGTAATTGGACAGCGCCAAAGTCGCGATAAGAGACAAACGATGAGTACGAATCTCTGGTAAATTTCAGAAATATCGGCGCGTAACGAGAGCGGCGCTTTATAAATTTCAGCTCCCACGTGCAAACTCCGCGCCAGCTAATCGTAAAACACACCGCGCTAATTAAGACTTCACTAGGAGAGCATTATCTTTCCGACCGATGCAGGGAGGGATCATTTTACAGCGCGATATAACTGCCGTGTTTTATTTGAACAGCGTTAATTGGAGCAACGTAGGCGAGAACACCCCGAATCCCTCTCGTCAAACATCGACGAGCCATGAAAGCTTTAGAAATGAGGAAGTAAGAGGTATCAGTGGCAAGTTCAATATTATATACGCGCAAACCCGGGCTGTAAACGTCATTAGAAAGTGTTTGCCTTGTCTCTTTTATATATATAAACCGTGTAATCTTATAGGATATTTTGCATCGACCGTCACTTTGTTCTCTGCAGTATCGAATGGCAAAGGAAAGGTATAAACATGTATATCAGTTGATCGTTAAAAATAATAACTAAATAATAACCTGCATACAAGTCATTGGTAGTTCCCTTTTTGAATCGTGCAATTAAATACCTTTCTGGCTCAAGGGGTTTTGCGCGCCTTCAATAATATCGTTTAACTTTCGACAGATTGACAGTGGTTCCTAGACATATTGAATTTATGTAGATTAATTACATCGCGCGCGGCATCGAAGCTGAAACTTACTAAACGCGTTAAACGCGCGTATCGAGTGATAATCGATTTCATATTCATCGCAATGCCCGGCAGTTTTATGCAACGTGTTATATCAAAATAAAATTACATTTTATTTTAGTACTCAATATATTCATTGTATCAAATATTTAAACAATCAACTTCGTTGTCACGACTAAATCAAGATCTACACAAGGAAATAAATAGAACATAATAAAGATAAATTAATCATCTAAATATACTGATGACAATTATTCAAACTGAATAAATACATATATAATACACGTGCGATGTAAATAACTGAACTAATACACATGTACTTCATATTACATGTAACGTGAATTTTATGATTAAATTAAAGCCGTTTCATGTAAAAGCGAGATATATATCAAATATATATATCAGTTGCGGTATATTGCGATTGAAGAGATTTTTCAGGGATATCGCAGTTGAACTCAACCCACAAATAAAATTGGGAAGCGAAACGTACGCGCTCGCTCGACGCGCTAAATTAAGCACGATAAAAGATAAAACCTGGTATATGCAGTTGGTTACACGATAGTATCATCGATCGTGTTTACAATGTTACCAGTTCGTGCGACCATTAATACTCTAATGCAACCTCAGATACATACACTCGTGCAAAAGTTGATTCGGTTTATCGAGAACGGTCGCTAACGTCGATTAATCGCACATGAGCAGAAAGATTAATCATGATTTCGTTACAGATTTCAATCAGCTCCGTCTAATCTATTTGTCAAAGGAGCTGCGTGATTTACGAAGCGCGATCGCGTCGAGACTTCAACGAAAATCGCCTTCAATGAAATCTTTCGACAAAAATCAGTGAGAGATCCGGGGAATCCTAATAATCAAGCATATCCTGGTAACGCGCGGAGATACGCAACTCGTAATTAGCGAAAAAAAGATTCGACAATAACGGGCAGCTATAAACAACACAATAGGCTAAACATGTTCGAAGTATGCAAACACGCCGCTCGTCTCAAATTACGAATAATGCAATTTTCCATCAATAACATTTCTGCGGGGGGGGGGGGGGGGGGGGGGGGGAAGAGGTGTATTTGCAAAATTAATTACATCGCCGTTACCGCCGAGCGAAAATGTTCGTTTTAATTAAACTGTTGTTCATCCTGGCGTACACTTAATCGCGCGTAATTTCGGTCAATGGGGATAGCGCGAAAGAAAAACTTGCGATGGATGGACAAACGCGAACTTTGGCGAAATTCGACTTCGGCGTTACGACGGGCTGGATACATATAGAGCTACTCTTTTTAATTAAAAGCCATTGGCCGGCGGCTATTACACGCGCGCAGCTTAACTGATTAACGGAGAGAACGGTCCCTAAGCTCTACTCCCTTGTAGCAATCTGATGACGCGTCTCTGCAGTCAGTCGGCGCTCTGTTACAGATCAAAGCGAGTCGGAAAAGCGTCCCGGAAAAGCGGTTCATACGAACCGAACGTGCGGTCGGAAAAGTTATTTTAAAGCATTTGTAGCCCGGCGCGGGCGCTGCAACTTTGATGGGAAACGATCGGAAAACGATCCGAATTGTCCGATCGCTTCAGTCGAGATACAGCTTCGCCTGAATCTATCACAATCAAACTCCATGGGTCTTTTATATAAATCATGTTGAGGCTAATACGTTCCGAACGAATGGCGTGGTTTCCTCCTTTGAAATATTGACGCGGCTCTCTAGGATTGCGAGCGATTGAAAATACAAAAGCTTTTTCAATCCAGTTAAAAAGGAAAACCAGGTCTAAAAGTGATAAAACCGTTCGTACCGGCGGAACATGCGCGATGCCAGTGCATGTAATGTATCAATTAAAAATTTGCCTCCTATTATTCGGATTACGCGAACGGATTATTGAATGCTTTTACCGAGGCTTTGTTTACACGTGCAACAACATTGCACATGCAGCAGCGTTGCCGGCGTAAACATGTTCTTGCCGACCTAAAAACAATCCCAACCACTATCAAATGGATCACTATTATACAGTAAAAATTGCGATCGGTGGATTCTATCAAAGAACGGAATACAGCATAGAAAAAGCTTCATACACTCGTAATAATTAATTTTAATTTATTCTAATTGTGATTCCTAACAGGGCGAGAATATAGAATCGCGTACAGTCAAGGAGGTCAATGATGTTAAAGTAGCAAACCTGATTGAAAGCAACGGCATTATCAATGGTTCGAACTGCTCGAATCTCGTCGGTGAAATAAACTCGAAATGAAATGACGATCGTGACACGTTTACGGGCTGATTGAATCTCGACGAGTCGAAGGAATATCTCGGTCGGCGACTTCTGTCGATTGGCGAGACACATGCATGGCGCCTTTATTACATCCGTGAAATCGAAACAGGAGACATTTACCGGAGGAAAATGCGAACGGGACAAATTCCAATTCTATAATATTGAATGTTATGCTACAAAGTCTTAGCAATTCGGATCATATTCCAAATGTATAATGCAGCAGAAAGTTAAAAATAATTCAGTATAATAATTATATAGAAATATTTTAGATGAAATTTCAATCGTGTATTATTGCAATCTATAATCTAATTAAATAAAACAAAATCTAATATTGGATATTGAAAAAATTTTACTTATTAAATATTCAGTCAAAATTCCAGTCACGCAAATCATGTAATAATAATTAATTGCTTAATAATTATATAATTAAGAGTAACTTTAAAGTCGCGCTGTCGTCATTAGCAATGATATTGTCACATTCAATCGATATTTGATTTTCGTTAATCACGTAAAATGTGAAATCAGATTAGCAGCTCATTAAATTTTATTAGAAGATTGTAACAAAAATAGCCAGTGAAATCAATAATTTATTACGGTGCTGCCGATTTTAATAAAATGGAAATTAGCTGCAAACGATTCCACGAAATTAGATCGCCCCTGAGCAATATTAACTTCCTTCTTGGAGAGTAATACAGTAATACTATAATACTGTACATTATGAGCAATAACCGAGTACAAAACTTTAATTTTATACTTAAGTAAATGTAAATTTCTCAGTAAACCTTTCACTTTTAAATAAAATTGTAAAAGCTCAAAATTTTACGATAACATTATCTTCCGTTTAATTTTACGGAAGAGAAAAATTATATGAGAAAAACGATGAGCTGCATTCTAACGCGCTCGGATCTTATTCGTTATTCGTCGCACTGTGCCTTTAATTATCGGAAAATTAATGACGGTAGACACAATTATAAACGCGGAAAAATAGATTAAGAAGGCGAGAAGATTTAAAAGACTTTGAATAGCGTATTTACTGTGTCGCTGTGGTAGCAATTTTGTAGCTCGCTTCTAGTAAATACTGGCCCTTGTAAGGGCGGGCCGACGATATAAACGACTATCAGCGAACATTACACGCGGATATGTGTGAGCGATATGTGTGACGGCAAAATTCTTTCTTTTTTCCCCGAAACTAGGTCGATTCATTATTATGCGAGCGCGATGAGTTATCGTTCATAACACATATTAACACGTTGAATCAATTTCCATAATGAAAAATGATAATCAGAGTAAGATAAGTTAGATAAGCAGCGACGCGGAGTTGATTAACGACACATGCCTTCAGCTAATTATCTTATTATTCCCAGATTAGCGATCAAGGCTTGTCATAATTGACGGAAGTGAAAGTCGGGAAATGAGAATTCCGTGCATGATACAGCACATTTATATCTACATCGTAGACTCTCTCCGCTCACTTATTTGACATAAGCAAACTTCAAAGATGTCTACATTCGAAAGTAATTAAATCAATTCTTAATTGACCTCTTATTAACCAAAGTCCACGTAAGTTATAGAGGACGGTAGGGATGGGAAAACCTAGACCTCTAAAAATATAAGATAGATTAGCCTATATTAGCCCGTGGGTCGGATCAAATTAAGGTTGCATTATCAAGAAGCCACCCTGAAGGCGACGGTGCGGTCATCGGGATAAAGTTACGCTTATACCCTTAGAAGAAGGTTATAGCGGTCGTTGTTTCGAGCTATCGTAAGACGAACGGCCTTTAGTCCCTTCTCAGAAAGACCCTTCATTACGATTGACGAGATCAGGCTTTGGAACGGACGCGAATACTTCGAGTTATCCCAGATACGCGACAGAAATGTCGGTGATAATGATAGAAATGCCCGCGGAAAGAGATGCTCAGGTAGGTATTGTGCGATTTTATTCGTCTTCAGTACGGGGATTCTCTAACTTTTTAACGACAATTTTCGCTATCGTTTAGAGAATATTCTTTTCAACGCTGAGTCGTAATTGGTTGAAACCAGCTGAATATCGCGTTAGCGATCCGAAAATTGTCGTTAAAAATGTTAGAGAATACCCGTACAGGTCAGTTCATGTTGTATTAAGCGTTAATTAATTAAAAGCTTCTCTCTCTATGCAAGAGAAAGGTAAGTCAAAAAACTTCATTTTGAAAAAAATGACTTTTTAACAGCAACTGTCAAATTAGTAAAATAAAGTTATGCTATAAAAATTGGTTTTGGTTTTTTTAATGAAGCTTTTATAAACTTTTAATAAATAAAAATATTTATTTTAACATATTATTTCAAAAAGTGTAAAAAAAACATTTTATTTAACAATATTTACATTCCTATTGCGTGACAATAGTTTTAGGAAAAAAAATAAAAATACATTATTCTTTATGTCACTTCAAAATAAAAATTTAGTAGATACAAAAAACCAATTGCAATATAAATGTTATCTAAATATCCAGATCAGAGTCGTCATTGGCGCTTATATCAGCACCTTCATGGGCTTCTTCAGTTAAGTCCATGTAGAACTAGCGGTTTTTTTTTTCGGAGACGTATTGTAAGACGAACGTCTTACATCTCTCTGTTTCTTAATTTGATATTTTACTTGGCTCTGGTTTACAGTGCCCTATGCAACTCTGAAATAGCTTTTATAAATGCGCTTTTTGAATGCGCTCTTTAAATGTGCTTTTTAAATGCCCATCAAGTCTATAAGGTTGTAAGTTTACTTATCTTCTTTTTACAACAAAGAAATAGGAATGTAAATTGACTTACATCCCTCTTGCATGGAAGCCCTCAATTTCTCGCCGACCAATGTGATAATTAAAGACAAAATTACTGAATTATTAATAGTTAAAATTACATCAATTTATTTGTAGAATAGTTATTGCCAAAAATAATAATATAGGTACAATGCATTTTGAAATTGATTTACGCGTTCCATAATAGGTATATTACATGAAAAGCTTTAAAATTATCGTGCATTTAAGATCTCAAAATTGTTTGAGCAGTTGTTGCATATGTTGCAGGAATATCAAACTTAATTGAAAAGCGGAAGGATTAAAGTTACGCTCGCGTCCGCTCTCGTTGCATAACGTGAAAAGTGCTTGGAAGGATCATTTAATTTGTTACAGACGAGCGGGGTAGATTACTCTAATTCAAAGGGGGCTGACCCCACGCCACTTCGCAAAGCTCTCGGATCCTACAGATCATTAAGTGAGCACAAAAGCCGAGAGATGGAGAGGAAGAGTAATCTTGCGAAGAAAGCTGCAACTTCGATCTTCGAAGGAGAAGGGTCTCAAAGATGAGAGTGAAGGGTAAAAGAACGAAGTGCGAAAGGAGGGAAGAACCGAAGGGCAACAAATCGTGATGTGACAAACTGCTACGGTGTGACCTAACGACTAAGAAATTTCCATTAAAGAGAAATCATGGAGGAAACGAAATGAAAGATTTTGGCAGTATCTTAATTGCGTCATTTATCGCGCGACCCCTTTTGCTTACGACAGTATCCAACTTTTCAGGTAGAAACAAAACTCGATAATTTAAGGTATTATTTGTTACTTCATCCTGATATTCGAGATCACGATTAATTCCGAATGGTGATTGCGGAAAACGTCACGACAGGTATTAACTTCCGGCAATATATTTTCCACAATTAAAAAGTATTTTCCGTTTAATATCACATTTCATAATATTGAATTTCCTTTCAATTATAATTTAAAAAGAGGATACACGTTACAATAGAGAAATTAGATTTCTATAATTGTGTCATCGAATTTTTGACGTTAATGCTAGATAGGCATAAAGTTTTAATGGGTCGTAATAAGAAGACAAAACTATGTACTTCGAGAGAACTAACTCCATTAATTGGTTTATCCCATTCTGTTATAGCAATGTATCCGCCTATTTCCTCGCGTTCCATTGACTATCCTCGCAGAATTGGTCGAGAGCTAATTCCGGCACCAGATGTGTCTGGGGAAATGCGATTAAAGAGTACGGT